>JAJOOE010015217.1:0-16991 GCA_036250405.1 Solanum raphanifolium | reverse complement strand
TGGCAATCATTTTTCCCTTATATTTGCTGCATTTGGAGCTGGTTTTTGAAGATATAAATTTGTAATTATTGGTGTTTCTTCAAGGTTTTAACTTGGTTAACTAAGGTAATCATCTCGGGACTCTTTTATGATTGTTTTTATGAATTTCTACGGACATTTCGACAAGTTGGGGCAATATGACAAATCTGCCGATATAAGATTAATTATAAACTGTTTATAGGTGCGTACCAGCTGTGTATATATAGTGTTTGCGAAGCTTAGGACATAAGGAACAACTTTCGTGAAGGAACTACAGTCTTTCGAGCGTTCATTGGAAGGGTATGTTAAGGTTATTCCCTTCGTTCGACATGTTTGCTTAGATGTAGTTAACGTTGGTGATCTTGTAGATGTATTTGTGAATGGTTGGCTGATTGGGTGGTTATAATCCCTCATTTTAGGGACTCACGATCTGTTAAGAAAGACCCTAAGTTAAGAACGACTTGGAGATTATTCATATATATATATTGTTTATAGCTAAATTGCTCGCCTTCAGCCTAGTTAATTGTTTGTTGTTGCCCTTGGGGCTATTATGGTTAGCTGTTGAGCTATGAACTACCTATGAGGGCTATGATGTTGTCTAATAGGACTATATTGTGCCTAGAAGGGCTATGAGTTGCCTACAGGGCTATATTGACACCTAAGAAGGCTATGTGCTTCCTACAGGGCCACGTTATTGCCTAAGAGGGCTATGAATTGTCTATAAGCTACGTTGATGCCTAAGAGAGCTATGTGCTACCTGCGGGGCTATATTCATGCCTAAGAGGGCTATGTGATTGCCTACGGGGCTAGGGGACTACTGGTAGGGGTATATAGGCTGATTGGCACCTTCCGGGCTTATGAGGGCCTGAGTAGGTGGTCTTGTGTGCTGTTTATACCTGCCGATCTTATGGGGGCTCTGTTAGGTTGTTGTTTTATTATTTTTGATAAGTTTAGATTTAGGAGCAGGTTAGTACACTTATCTTATCCTTGATTTATTTATCGGATTATTCCAGTATATTAGGATACTTGATCATAGCCTATTGCCTTTCATACTTCGTACATTATTTTGTACAGACGCCCCATTGCCTGGGGGCGCTGCATTCATGCATGTAGGTCCTGACAGATGACTGAGTAGACCTCCTCAGCAGCAGGATTAACTTCTATCAGGTTGGCTAGCCCCTTTCCTCCGGAGCTGCCAGTGTTTGGAGGTTTGTTAGATTTTGTTGTACATATTTTTATGGGTAGGCTGGGGCCCTGTCCCGCCAATCGTTAATACTCTTAGAGGCTTGCAGACTAGTGTGTGGGGTTTACAACTACGTTATGGCCATGCTGACCTAGTTTGTTGGTTTGCTGAAGCTTGTTAGTTGTGTGATGCATTGTCTTGTTATATACATGCTTTCAGTTTTGTTATAGAGATCATGGTGGCCTTGACGGCCCAATCAGGACTTCTGTGCTAGTTGACAATTTCTTTATATGAACTCTTGGGAATAGTTGTTTCTTTTGTAGATCTATTAACAGGGGCCTTGCCAGCCGAGGGCTTAGCTTTAGGCCGAGATATACTTGTTTGTTTTCTTAAATGCATGTGACTGCCATGCGCTAGTAGCAAATGGTTCAGCAGGGTCGGCTCGGGCCTGAGTTTTGGCCTTAGGAGCCAGTTGCGCCCCTTGAGTTGGGGCGTGACAACAATGTCCAAGGAGGGACAAGGGGTAAAACATATTTTAGAGAAAGTGAGTTAGGTGTATTGAAAGAAATGGTATTCATTAGGCTCAAACATTTGGATCGAAGGGAACATTTTTGTTTCTTTTTATTGGGTTCATTTAGGCTCATCTGGACTTCTTATAAACAAGTTTCTATGATCATTTCCTAATTTAAAGCCTAGATCATCTTAGCAGGACCAACAAGTCAAGTTCTAGATTGGCACTAACTATATGAATATGAAAAATCACCTTACACACACATGGCACATTGTTCCATTATCGAATCATTGAAGCATCTAGTTCAAGCTCTAGCTTAAGTCATGTTATCATATCGCTTCTTATCATATCATATGAAGATCAAACACATTCAACTCATTAAGCCTACAAATTTAGCACAATTTGAAATATTTGGAAAGGTATCCATTTTTATGCTCTTCTTGCCATCATGCTTTCATTCATTTAGTTTACCTTTGCACTTATGCAATCCAAAACACGCCGCTTCAACAGAAATGTAAACAATCCCTTGGGGAAAAAGAACATAGGCAAGAAAACCCCAAGGGAGGATTATGAGTTGGATTACTCAGACTTCACCCTACCACTCACAACCTATTTACCCCAGCCCCATGTAAATATAGTTCAATTACCCTCACTACACAAAGAATCTAAAACAAAGGGTGAAGAAAACCTGTGGCACATAAGCGATGAAGACCCATCAAGAAGTAGGTGGGTCCAGTTTCCAAAACCCGTTGGATAATCTTGAGTGGCGCCCTTAGTACCGCCCACAATAGTAGTAGAAGCACAATCACTAGTGCCCCATGAACCGGATGCACCTAAACCCATCTCCCGGGATTTTCGCCGTCGAAGCTCCTCCTAAAAAACAAACTGTTGTTGTGATGCCTCCAACTGTTGCCGCTCTCTCTTCCTTACCCATCATGCCTCATCAGCATCAGTTGTGTGCTTAGAAGAGCAGGTGCGCTTCCTAGCTGAATTTTAAGTGTAAGGTACCAACATGTCATCCCTATATAATGCGCCCAACACCACATCATCTGCCTCTACCTCATGTGTGGTCTCAAGGACAGTCACTGCAAGAGAAAGAAGGGCATTAACATCAAATCGGATCCTAGACAACTCCATCTTGAAAGTAGTGAGATCAATATTGGGCCCATGCCTCTCCAATACCCTGAGCTAGAATGCATCCAGCCTAGTGTGAAACGCCTTGATCTTCTCATCCATTATCCTGTCCATGCTAGCCTCTAAATCCTCCATGGACCTCTGCAACCATGGTCTCATATGCCGCAACAGTGTAGACATCTAAGTGTCTAATTTATGAACACGGGCCACAAGAATAAAAAAATACCCCAAAGGGGTAGTAGCACGTGAAGAGCTCGCTAGTATGACTAATGGAGGTGGAAAGGGGGGTCGTGCCTTGGCTGTTGTGGCAGGCTGCTCCACCTCTACTTTCTCAACATCTCTAGCTAGATAAACACCTAATGGATGGACTGCAACTATAGTACTCTTACGAGGGGCAGCGTGGTTCGTATAATCATGTATTAGCCCGACATAAATTGCCATGGTAACGTCGACCAACCTACACAATGCAATATCGGCATAGTATCCTTTCTACACAGGTAAAAAACTAGGCACGGAACTGGTAAGGTTATAGCCCGCCGAAAAGCCCTCTCATGAATCTGTGCAATAATAACCTTGGGAAAGTTAATCTCAAAACCTGACATCAGTGCCCCAAGCATCACTGCACAGTCCCAAGTGACAACATTTTCTGCCTGTGTGAGGGACAGTCAATGTCGGACGATGGACCACCAGAATTTGGCCTTAAATTTCAAAGTTGCCTTCCTGATAGGCAACTGCATATTCTACACCCACTCGGTGCTCCTTCCCTCCTCAACGATGTGCCAGGCCATCCAGCGTAGCATTGATTCCCTCTGCTCGCAGTCTCGAAAAGATTTACCCTGTACTATCCTCATCGGATAATCGTACTCCACATTATTAATTGGCTGAGCATTGATTAATGTTTCAAGCACACATCATCCAATTCTAGGTTCAAACAACCGTTAAGTGGTATAAAACCCAACAAATGAGTTGAGGTCGAATCCCATAGGGAGCGGTACATGTTTAAAGTCTAGTTATGAAGTACAAATGTGATCTAGCTAGATATAGGAATAGATATTATCGGAAAATACATATAAAATAGTGAAATGGGTAACACGAATGTCAAATTGTGGTTTCAGTTTGCAATTATCAACTACAACGCAATCAAACAATAATGAAATAACAATAAGGAGAGGAATTCTCGGGATGTGATCGATTATAGGCAAATTCGATATATGGGTAATTGAAACTACTAGTAAATAGCTAAATATCAATGGGAAGGCTAGACTATAATTGAAATAGCTTTCTCTCGAACAACGATTCTGCATCAGGTGATTTTTCTCAAACATCAACAAGCATAGCAATTAAGAACAACTCATAGCCTTAATACATCTTCTCTCTTGAGCAAGATGGGTAGGATTGAGTTTAGGATTCACTTTTGTAACAACCCGGAAACTAGTAGGCTTAACTAGAGCTTGTCGTAAGTATTAGAGTCGTAAAACTTGCTTCTCGAACTTAGAATGAAGGGTTTATGGGTAAAATGTCAAGATACGACCCACCAAGGAATAACCAAGGGTCCTTGAGGAGGACCCTATAGCCTAACGCCAAAACTGCCCCAATAAGTGAACCGCAGATGGGACCTACGAGGCGTAGGTCCATCCACGCCTCATGGGTGAGCTTCATATCTCAAGACCTCAATCAACAGGCTGCACACCAAGAATCACGCCCAACAAGGAGGGGCTGTGGGTTATGGGTCGTGGGTCATGCCTGCAATCTGCCCAAAGTCGGCCAATGTAAGGGGTAGTTTAGGTAATTCCTAATTAAGTTAGTTTAATGTGAGGTCATTTTATATTGTTTTTATACACCTATATAAGAGTTTTTAATTCATTAACACACCCATTCACTTCATAAAATCCAAAGACCCAAAACCTTAACAAACTTTCCCCAAATAAACTCTCTCTAAACTGCAAGGAAGAAGAAGAAGAAAGGTGAAGCTAGGTTTGAAGAATCAAGCTTTTCTCCTGAATTTCGTGGTAAATATTCAATAAGGTATGGTAGCTTTTAATCTATAGGTAGAGTTCACCCATAGAGCCCATTCAAAACCCCAATTTCTAAGTTAGAAAACCCAAAAGTTAGGGTTTGACTTCAATCTCATGGATTCCTTTTAAATTCATTTTAAATGACCGAATTATGTTTTTATGGATATATTGATGATTTTATATTACTTTAAGTTGAATTCCTCAAGAATCCATGAATTACCCTATTTTCTCAAATTGGATCTTAATGTGTGGGTATTGGTTGATGTAGATGGAATGTTATAAAATTATGAATGTTATGAATTCATTACTTGAATCATGTTATCATCCATGTTTAATATAGTAATTCGAGATGTGATGGTGACTTATGATCCATAGTCCTTGAAGGGAAAATTGTTAGAATTTTGTATGATCTTGATATTTATGTACATGCTTTACGAATACTTTGGGAAGTAGGTGATTATGACTATGATGTAATGGTGTTGTTTTTGAAAAACTATTCACATACACACACATGAATGAAGTATGAATGAAGTTTGTGTGATTATGATAATGATGTTGTGTTGATTGAAAGACTATTTTCAATTATAAACTTATGAATGATAATACCATGTTGTGAAAGGTTTTCTCAGAATATGGGGATTCTTAGTTGAAAGGCTATTCTCAGGCTAATGAATCTATGAGCTATCTTATGAATGATTTTGGGATGACATGGATGCCCTCACTTGAGTTGAGGTGGGGTATCTAGTAGCAATCTCTTTATCCCATAATAATGAACTAAAGTAACGAAATGTTAAGTACTCCATAGGCAATAATGCTAAGCAGCGAGTAGATATTAATATGAGAGGGAAGCTCTCACGTGAGTTAAGGCAGGGTTTCTTGAGGCAATCTCTTGAGATGTATGCCCATACGTGAGTTGAGGCACGGTATCTAGTAGAAATATCCTTATCCCATAAACTATTTGCCCTCATAGGTTATAGCTAATAGATCCACCTAAGCTAAATGTTAATGGTTCTACCTTAGGGAAGTAGGACACCCTTTCAGTGTGGGTAACACCGGATTCCATAATTTTCTCACGTGGTCTATGTCGGTTAAGGCTTACCCCCACAATGAATGATAATGAACTATGGTTTCTCAAGTAGGCTTTGAGAGTAGTTACGGTGTGTTCCTTTATGTTATAATTATTTGTGAAATGAATATGTTTATGATGATTTTACTAAGTATGTTGACATGAAGGCTAAATGTAATGAAGTATGCTTAATGTGGATTGTTGCTATGAGTTGCTTTCGTTGATATGACTTATTAAATGTGAAGGTTTCCTTGTCTATGAGTACTAACTAAAGATGAGATTAAAGAATGGTAAGTATGATTATCGTGACCTAATACTGGTACTTAGTATAGATGGGATTATTGGATCATTATCTATGCATTGCACAAGTATAACTTTGGGTTACTTATGAGAAGTTTCTATTATGCTATGATAGTATGAACAAGAATATAAACTATGAACTATGACTACTCAAGAAGCTTTGCTTAGTGTGGGTAGGAGTATGCGATCTTACTCATGCATTGCACAAGTAAACTTTGAGGGTGCTTATGGTTTGTTTACATTATGGTATGATGGTCTTTATGTTGAAAATGCTTGTGACTAATGCTTTTATACTAATGTTCATGATGACTCTCAAACTTGGCATATAGCATGGTTTTCAACCAAAATGTCCTTATTAGCATGTTTTAAAGGTTTTATGCATGTCTATCATACTTAGTGCATTTTTGTACTAACCCATATTTTCTACATTTTCTATAAGTGTAGGGTCCGGTGTTTGAGGTGACCTTCCTTCTTGATAAAGCTTGGATCGACTATTATCCTAGCCTGTGGTGAGTCCTCAAGATTCGAGGACGTATGCGTTAATTGTAGTTTTTTTCTAGTTATTTCATTTTCGGACTTTATTGTAAGGGTTGTGTCCCTATTTGATTCAAGATTGTATTAGATGGCTAATTGAGACAAGTTACACTTCCGCTTGCTTTTATAAAAGACTTTGATTGTATGGATAAAGTTTTAAATTCTGCATTATTTCTTATATCTTATGTTATGATATGCTAAGGGGGTTACATGGAGCCTTTCGCGGTTCAATATGCTTTGTCACATCTAGTTCTTACTTTCTTGTGATGAATTGAATATGTTGAGATGGAGTTGATGTTTCCTCCTTTTAATTGAGCATTATTAGATGTTTCATGCATGATGAGCTGCTAGTCTCGAGGACGAATGTTCCCAAGGGGGAGATATTGTAACAACCCGAAAACTTGTAGGCTTAACTAGAGCTTGTTTTAAGTGTTAGAGTCATAAAACTTGCTTCTCGAACATAGAATGAAGGGTTTAGGCATTAAACGTCAAGGTAAGACCCCTAGGACAAACCAAGTGTCCTTGAAGAGGACCCTAAAGCCTAACCCCAAAATTGCCCCAACAAGTGAACTACGGATGGGACCTATGAGGCGTAGGTCCATCCACATCTTGTGGGTGAAATTCGAAGCTCAAGCCCCCACTCAAAAGGTTGTAGACCAAGAACCATGTCCAACCAGGACGGGATGTGGTCCCATCCACGGTCCGTGGGTCATTGGTCGTGGGTCATGATTGCATGTTTGCACAAAGTCGGCAAAGGTAAGGGGTAGTTTAGGTAATTCCTAATTAAGTTAGTTTAATGTGAGTTCATTTTATATTATTTTAATAAACCTACATAAGAGTTTTTATGTCATTAACCAACCCATTCACTTCATAAAATCCAAATACCCAAAACCATAACTAACTTTCACCAAATAAACTCTCTCTAGAACTCCGAGGAAAAAGAAGAAGAAAGGTGAATATAGGGTTGAAGAATCAAGATTTTCTCCTCAATTTAGTCGTAAATCTTCAATAAGGTATGGTAGATTTTCATCTATTGGTAGCCTTCATCCATAGAGCCCCTTCTAAACCCCCAATTTCTATGTTTGAAAACCCAAAAGTTAGGTTTGCTTCAATCTCATGGATTCCTTTTAAATTCATTTTAAATGATTGAATTATGTTTGTTTATGGATATATTGATGATTTTATATGATTTTAAGTTGAATTCCTCAAGAATACATGAATTACTCTATTTTCTCAAATTGGATCTTAATGTGTGGGTATTGATTGATGTGGATGTAATGTTATAGAATTATGAATGCTATGAATTTATTACTTGAATCATGTTCTCATCCATGTATAATATAGTAATTTGAGATGTGTTGGTGAATTATGAACCGTGGTCCTTGAAGGGAAAATTGTGAGAATTATGTAAGATCATGATATTTATGTACATGCTTTATGAATACTTTGAGAAGAATGTGATTATGAATATGATGTAATGGTGTTGTTTTTGAAAGGCTATTCACATACACACACTAATGAATGAAGTATGAATGAAGTTTAAAGACTACTCCCAATTATACACTTATGGATGATAATGACATGTTGTGAAATGTTTTCTCACAATATGGGGATTCTTAGTTGAAAGGATATTCTCACCTGTTGAATCTATGAACTATCTTATGAATGATGTTGGGATGAGATGAATGCCCTCACGTGAGTTGAGGCAGGGCATCTAGTAGCAATCTCTTTATCCCATAGTAATGAACTAAAGTAATGAAGTGTTAAGTACTCTGTGGGAAATAATGATAAGCACTGAGTGGATATTGATATGAGATGGAAGATCTCACGTGAGTTGAAGCGGGGTTTCTAGTAGCAATCTCTTGAGATGGATGCCCATACTTGAGTTGAGGCGGGGTATCTAGTAACATTTCTCCTTATCCCATAAACTATGTGCCCTCATAGGTTATAGCTAGTGGATCCACCTAAGCTAAATTTTAATGGTTCTAGCTTAGGCAAGTAGGACACCCTTTTCGGTGTCAGTAACACCGGATTCCATGATTTGCTCACTTGGTCTATGTCGGTTAAGGCTTACCCCCACAATGAATGATAATAAACTATGGCTTCTCAAGAATGCACTACTTAGTGTGGGTGGGGGGTATAAGACTTCATCCATGCATTGCACAAGTAGGCTTTGAGAGTAGTTATGGTGTGTTCCTTTATGTTATAATGATTCTTGAAATGAATATGCTTATGATGATGTTACTAAGTATGTGGATATGATGGCTAAATGTAATGAAGTATGCTTATTGTGGATTGTTGCTATGAGTTGCTTTCCATTTATGACTTAGTAAATGTGAAGTTTTCCTTGTCTATGAGTATCAACTAAATATGAGATTAAAGAATGGTAAGTATGATTATGGTGGCCTAAAAGTGGTACTTAGTATAGATGGGATTATGAGATCTTTCTCTATGCATTGCACAAGTATAACTTAGGGTTACTTATGAGAAGGTTCAATTATGCTATGATAGTATGAACAAGAATATAAACTATGAACTATGACTACTCAAGAAGCTTTGCTTAGTGTGGGTAGGAGTATAGGATCTTACTCATGCATTGCACAAGTAAACTTTGAGGGTGCTTATGGTATGTTTCCATTATGGTATTATGGTCATTATGTTGAATATGCTTGTGACTTATGCTTTTATACTAATGTTCATGATGATTCTCAAACTTGGCATATAGAATGGTTTTCAACCAAAATGTCCTTTTTGGCATGTTTTAAAGGTTTTATGCACGACTATCATACTTAGTATATTTTTGTACTAACCCATATTTTCTACATTTTCTATAAGTGTAGGGTCCGGTGTTAGAGGTGATCTTCCTTCTTGATCAAGCTTGAATCGATTATTCTCCTAGCTTGTGGTGAGTCCTCAAGATTCGAGGACGTATGAGTCAATTGTAGTTTCTTTCTAGTTATTTCACTTTCGGACTTTATTGTAAGGGTTGTGTCCCTATTTGATTCAAGATTGTATTACATGGCTAATTGAGACATGTTAAACTTCCACTTGATTTTATAAAAGACTTCGATTGTATGGATAAAGTTATTAAATTATGCATTATTTCTTATATCTTATGTTATGATATGCTAAGGGGCTTACATGGAGCCTTACGGGGTTCTATGTTACTTATCACATCTAGGGGGTACTCCTGGGTCGTGAGAACTCTCTCAAGCTGAACCCAAATCAACCCAATACCTACAAATTATTAAACAAAATCTTAGTTCTAAAACCTCTCTCTCCAGCAAGCTAAGAACACAGGGATAGAACTGCATTTGTAACTACAATTCATAAATTACACCACAATTACTGATTAAACCCATTTCATTATAGCAATTAAACTGGCAATTAACAATACCTATAAGCTAATTCAACCCATAATCCCATGATCACATACCAAGAATTGGGGTTTTAGCCAAACATCATAAAAAAGTAAAAACAGTTACCAAATCGATTAGCCATCATCTGGGTAAGAGTAAATAAGCCTTTTCAATGCTCCAATTTACAGAAAATTAGAAACCCACTTGCAAATTCTCAAAATTGAGTCTCAAAACCTTCAAGTCTACTGAGAAACTTAAGAGAAAATTGTTCTAGACTAAATTGAATACAAAATTTGATACTAAATTAATTGTTTAAAATCTAATTTATAGTCGCCAAAAATAACCCACGAAGGGCAGATTGACAAAGTAAGTCGGGCTCGCCCAAGCACTCTGTGAGCCTCACTTTGACCTCTTCTATAGCTTTTTCGCCTTGGCATTCCGCATCCCCGAGTTCTGTAACTTTGGGCGATCTATCTTTGCTTCGTGGAAATGCTCGGCGATTCACCGATTGCTCTTAGTCATCGCCTACTTTGTTTATTCCTGTAGGGCTTGGCATAATGGACCTTTAGGTGGTGAGATTAGCCACTCAGCGACATGCCAAGTGCTCTTGGCGATCTTTAGGCTCGCCTTTCTTCATTTCTTCAACTTGTTTTGTTCCTTTTTTCCCGTTAGTGTCCTTGCTTTGCTCCTCATTCCATATACATGAAAATCAAGGTTTTAGGATTAGTTTATGGCACAAATTAAGCATTCGAGGACACTAAATCTATATAAAAAAGCCATAAATGAGTCTAAATCTATGACTCATCAACACCCCCAACTTAAAATTTTGCTTGTCCTCAAGTAAAACTCAAGATCCATATTTCAAAAAGGATGTCTCAAATAGTGTTGCATAAGACTCGACACGAATGCACACAACAAAGCTCGATTTACTCATGAAATGATCAATTGTGCATTCAAAGATTCAAACTGTGACTCACCATTATCAAAGATGTTCAAGTTCACAATACTTGCTTCAAATGCATGTTCAAGCTCAACAAAGGTACTCAAATGCCCTCACAATAAATATGATACCTTATTCACACAATGTTCTTCAACAATTTATAGTTCTGGAATCACATACGACTCTGACACTCACAAAGATGAACACATTCATGACTTCACCCATAGGTTTGCCCTTGTTTTCCAATCAACATTCATTTTAGCTCACTCAAGATCACAAAGGTCTTTTCATGGCTTGTTACGGGGCATGACTTTAAGGTATGGTCATTTAGGCTTAGTGGCTGCTGCCTTCAAGAATTATGGCTTGAACATTACTTTCCTATTTTTCTTTAACAAATCAAACATGCTCATAATCCACCCCATTATTCAACTTCATATGAAGTAACGGGTACCCCATTTCTTTTGCAACTTCCACCACTTTATTTCATTCTTTTTTTTTTGCTTCTTTTCTCTTCTTTTTTTTATATGGATGGGTTCCATATTTTTCAAAATCATTACTCAAAGGGGGATTCCTCACACTTCTTGAATTTCCTTCACTTTTCGTCACACCCCCAACTTAGGCTTTTGGCCTAAGTTGGCTATTCAAAGAAACCATACTTAATGAAAGTTATGGGTGAATGGAATAAAGAGAGGTCACAATTGTTCAAGTTTCTTCAAAGAAAAAGGGTAAGGCTCAAAGGGATTAAGCAAGGTTCACACATCTCACAAGGTTGGCCACAAAATAGGTGTATTATCAAATTGGTTCACTCTTCAAAATTGTTGCCTAAGATCATTTCAAGTTCTTGCATCATTTAGTCAACCGGAGCAAAGGGAAAAATTCTAGGTGTTATCACACACAATGTTCAAGGTAGTCTCATCACACAAGGCATTGGCACCACTACCAAATGAGACTCCACACATTCTAGCTAGTGTGCAATGTTCATCACAAGAGACCCAATCGATAACTGACTAGTCAAAACGAGATGCTAAAAGTTCACACATTGTCTATGCAACTTCATTTGGCCTCATCGTAGTTGCATTTTCATTTCGTTCAATTAAGAGCACTATTCAAGTTATCGGTATTGATCAGAACCGATACTCAAATTTGCACAAGAACATACATAATCACAAATAATAGGGGTGGAAAATATTTAAAAATAGGTCAAAGCCATTTCCATTCAAACAAGGAGCCACAAGCTCAAACATCCACAAGGTTCAAATCTAAACAAAATCAAAATACAAGTATAGATCACAAAACCTAATATACAAATAAAAATTTAATCACAAGAGGTAGGTATTGAAATACCTCACCCCACCCATAAAAGAAAAGCAGTTGTCCTCAAATGTAACTAAAATAACAATAATCAATAAAAACAACAGAGAGGGAGGTAAAAATTATCCTATCTACCCATTCGCTCCATCTGTCCGGGCATCAATGCCCGGTGAAACATAAACACTAGCTCCACTGGAGCCTGCCATGGAAGTCTCTCTTAATGAGGCTTGTCGGGTTGTTTCGATCATGACACCCTCTATGTCGGCCAGATCATCATACATAACCGCATCCCGCTCCTCAAACTAATCCTCATGGGTCTCATCCTCAGACACAACAGCAGCAACATCCTCTATAGTATCATCTATGGGGGAGCCGAAGGTACCTCAACACAACGTAAATCTCTTCACTCGGATCATTGGGGATCTCAACTGACCTAAACTGCGAAGTGAAGTGTGTGGACTTCAGAAGGTTGATATATCGTGAGTTTACAGTATTTCTAATACATTTCACTTACAAGTTGTGTGTGTTTAAGGCCTTTTTGTATTGGTTTTTATGTGTTTTTATCATATTTTGCAGGAAAGATGTTCAGGCGCTGAAGTAAAGAGACAACTGAAAGAAATGCAGATAAGGGCATCTACAGAGGTGATCTACGGACCGTAGGTCTACTGACGCTCCGTAGGTGATGGCCGTAGATCAGCAGACAATGCAAATCAGGAAAATCTGACCAAGTGTGGAACCACGGTGGTCACTGACGGTCCGTAGATTGATCTACGAACCATACTGTTGATCTGTAGATTGATACTGCGGGGGTTCCAGTACCTGATTTTTGAAGATTCTAAGTGTGGAGCCACGGAGGGGATTTACGGACCGTAGATCGATCTACGGTCCGTACTGCAAGTCCGTCTTTTGCTTCAGAGAAGCTGATTTTTGGAGGCTGAAATATTTTCTAAATCCTGGCTGACGGAAGGGACTCACGGACCGTCGATCCATTGACGGACGGTCCGTGAGTCAGTCTCATGGAATGAAGACGCGTTCCTGAACAAACTTTCCTTAATTTGTTTCCCTTTTAATTTAGGACTTGTTTTCTATAAATAAGGCATGTAAACCTCGGTTTTAGGGGTTAGACTTTATTAATTTTGTTTTACTTTGTGACTGGGGAATTAATTTTGCTACCCTAGGAATTCTTGATTTCCAAAGGTTAGTTTTGAAGATTTGGTTTGAAATTCGAGTTGAATTTCTAGGTTTATTTTTCTCAACTACGTAAGTTCATAATTCTTTCATCTAAAACAATGAATTGTGTTCATATGATTATGGGTAACTAAACTCCACAACTAGGGTTGTGGGATCCATGAGAGATTAACAAAGTATGAATAGTAAATAAGCAATTCTTGAATAGTGTTTTGCATGCATTGATAATTCTTTCATTCAAAAGTCTTTTTAACGAGTGCACACATTAGAACTCACCTTGTTGCTACTTGCCGGACCAAGGAGGTAATCAACAAGAAAAGAATTATCAACATAGATTTAGTGTGATACTATCTAATAGGCTAGTGTCGATTGGTGCGAAATAATAACTAAGCCAAACATCGATTATGATGTCTAACATGAGGTAAGGTAAGGGTTAGTAAATTATACACACGTAGCCAGACCAAGGTGAGGAGTGAAATT
This sequence comes from Solanum raphanifolium, assembly GCA_036250405.1. Taxonomy (NCBI): domain Eukaryota; kingdom Viridiplantae; phylum Streptophyta; class Magnoliopsida; order Solanales; family Solanaceae; genus Solanum; species Solanum raphanifolium. The sequence continues at coordinate 2,952 of JAJOOE010015217.1, read as the reverse complement.
CTCTAGATGCCGGACCAAGGATTTAGAGATACCTAACTTATCACTTTGCATGTAATACACTAGGAAAGGATTGCTATTACTAGGATTACTGAGTTATGAGCTTGTGGTGAACATGTATACCCTAGTTAATTTTCTCATCTTGATAACAACAAAAATTGACTTTTGTTTACTGATTACTTACTGAATTCTTACAATTTGTTTCACAAATCCCTACTTTTTATTACTTGTTTCTGGAAGTACTTTGACTAAATGAATATAAGTGTAAGTTAAAGTTAAGTCTAAACCAGTTTCCTCATGGGATCGACCCCAACCTACAAGTGGGGTTCTTTACTTGATAACGATCGCTTATGCTTCTTTAGGGAGGTGTAATTTGAGCGTATCAATGGTCCACATCCTTCCTAAGCTCGGAAACCTCGGCTTTAAAAGTCGTAACCTCAGTAGTCACCCCATGTCCTCTCTCACAAATATCTACTCTCGTTGTGAGAACATCAAAGGAAGTATGGATAGGTGTCAAAGAAACTAAAGTGGCTCGCTAAATCATCCAGGGCTTCTCGGCCTCTAACTAGGAAGCCCGCATATCGGCAAAATGGGCTATGTGACCCATCTTGAGGAGCATGGACTGATTTATTGGAGTCCTCGAGGCAGTGGTACCGAAAGTAGCTCTAGGAGGATGGGAGGCAGTATTAGAACCTAGGGCCTGGGAAGGAGTGGAAGTAGACGTACCTGAAGACTCGGAGGCCGGAGTATGAAAATCTGCCGCTGTAGGTATCGAATAACCATCAACCTTTTGTGATGTATCCACCGGAGCTGATCTACTTCTATTCGCCTCATCCCGTGTGTACTCGACCTCTTTATGGTGTGTCGCGCCCCGTTTTAAGCAAAACGGGTTTTGGTGCACGACCTAACAACTCTTTTGGGCTTTTGAGGATTGAAGAGTCGCCACCTAACGAATTAAGGCGCGTTAGGGCACCTATCTAACCTAAGCTAGTCTAACTAAAGTCAACGAACCAGAGATCAGGGTAAGGGTTCAAATTACCTCGAAGGGAAGGTGTTAGGCATCCCTCGAGGTCCACAAATGTGGGTCCCGGCCATATCTCATGCAATATGTGGGGGTTACGAGTAGCATTTAAGGTCACTTCATTTATTAGTTATTTAATTAGCATGGTTACTAAGTGATAAATAATATTAAACAATTAAGGCCATTCCAATTAATTATTTAATTAATTAAGCATACACAAACTAAGTGATAACAATATTAAGCAATTAAGGGCACTTTAGTTATTTTTATTTGATTGGTTAAGCATGCAAGACTAAGTGATAATATAATAACAAATAAATATAAACAATTAATAAAGAGATAAGCGAGGAGACAGAAGTTGCACCAAAAATAAGCAAACAAGAATTTTATTTTATTTAAGCTACCCCAAATAATTATAATTATAAACACATAAAGGGATAAAAGGACAGGGAGACTCTGAAGGACTTTAGGATCACCACTCGACTTTTCTTTATTTTCGATAGGCTTCCGTGTAGGGACAGACAAAACCAAAGTTTGTCGCTTTAAGCCTGAGTCGATGTCATCATATCCATAGGGCCTAAACTACCCCTACCCCACCACCGCATGCATAACGTCTCTAAAAGGTGCCTAACGTCCCCGCTTAAGGTCCAAGAGGCATTGGACTACTATTAGGATAGATTTAGACTAAAATAAACTCCTAATAGGCCCCCTAGACACCAAGTCAAACAAATAGGACATTCATTTAGCACGTGAATCTCATGTTGGCCTCTAGATTAGGTTATTAACATGCTAGCAAACACAAGCAATTGTGAAAGGTCTCACGCTTAATGTGTGCACGTACAAATACATCAACAATAAAGATTGGAAGAGACGAAAAGCATTATAAATGCACAAAAAAAAGTTATTGTTTGAATTTTAAGGAGGGCAGGAAAACATTGCATTAGTATAAAACAATCTATTAGTTACATAGCTTGATTATATTATTGCTAATTAACACTGGTGAAGACATTAACTTATTTTAAATAGCCAAACCTTATTTTAATGCATAAATTACTTAATTCAAATAGGAACTATTCAGCATAGAAAATTATAACATAATGCAGAAATCATGTTTAGGTGATCAAACAATTATTTATAGTAGAGACTAAAACATTTCAAACAGAATTTAATTAAGAAAGCAGACTTAAAGTAGCCGATTTTAAAGACATGCAGAAAATAATTACGAATGGAAGATTACGGTTATTAACTGATATTAAGGGTGGCGGAAAAATGTGCATAACAGAGTAATTCAGTTATTTAATATACTGGAAATAATTTGACAACGCCTGTGAACATGACATCTATGATTTCTAACCCAGGTGCAAATTATACTAATTGAAGTCCTATGGGCATGAATTCTATTATATAACCAGATTATCAAAACACTGAAAATATTATCAAGTTAATTAATATATCTAACTTAATTATTGAATCCTATAGGCATGGTTTCGTACTAAAATTATTAACATATAAGGAGTTATTAACATCTGACTAAATTATTAACGCCAAAATTATTAGAATCTGAATTTAACATACAAAAGTTATTATAGTCTAATTATCTAAACCTAAAAACATACATAAAGCTACTAAAATAATTAGTAGCGTATGCTAAAAACATAACAAAATAGGCATAGATCTCTACACATAACATCATGAATATTATCCCATAAGAAAATTTCCGTTTTTAGCATGGAGGCAAATCTTAGTTTTTCACATGTTGATTTATCTCAGATTAAATGAAAAATAAAATAAAATTACAGTCTGATAAAAGCTTGATTTTAGGTTGGTTATTATAACATATTTACCCAATTTTTTTACGACTAAGCGAATGTAGACATATTTTTTATAACAATCACACGTAAAATATAAAAAATTAAGAAAAACAGTTAGCACGT
>JAJOOE010015216.1:0-12470 GCA_036250405.1 Solanum raphanifolium | reverse complement strand
AATGGGTAGTAATTCTCAAGGTTTAATGTAATGTTTATGACACCCTTTGGTATTCCTCAATGTAATCCTATAAATAGTGGTGTTGAGAATAATGTTGAGGACACTTGAAAGAAAGAAAGTAATCTTATATTGTTTCTCTTGTGTGATATTCTTCTTGTCTTCCTTATTATATTGTTCTTTTGTTCTTAAGTTTCATAACAAGAAGCATATATTAATGAGCTAGAGACAGAACTTGTATGTGATTATATAATTAAATATTTTATTAGAAGTTGATGATATATAAGAAATAAAGACAAATTAGAATAAAAAGTACTAAACATATATGCATTGAAATGGAAATGGAAAATTAAGAAAATTTAGAAGTAAATAATTACTTGATGTATAAATTGACCATTCTAACCACTTCAATTATGTTGTTGGTGAGAAGCTGTGATGATTAAATTTTGCGTATAATGAATAATTGAAAATTAAGATTTTTTTCAATTGAACTTCCACCATTTTCGGTTTTATATATTATCGGTTCAGTTTATTGGTTTTCGGTTTTTAAATACGTTAAACCAATAAGAGATTTTTTATCGGTTTTCGATTTATCGGTTTTGGTCCTTAACGGTTCAGTTTTCGGTTTAACCAATAAGAAAATACTTATAAATAAATATATGCCTTCTCTAATAAATTTGACGCAACAACACAATAATGTAATGAAAAAACTATACAAGTGTAACACAAGATAAATTAAGAGAAATAATGTTCTTACTTTAGATTTTGACGTTTTGTATAATGTGAAGTTGTGAACTAAAAATCACCTTGAAGTGTGAACTGAAGGCTAAAGGATAAAGATAATAACTAGTAACGTATTGAGATTAATAGATAATATTTATGTACAAGTAAATGTAGTAAATTACTAGTCTTAATGGGTTATCGGTTTACCCAATAACTCAATATTAAAAACCAATACCAAACCGATAACCCGATAATTTCTTTTATAAAACCATTAATTCAATAACCCAATAACAATAAACCAATAACATTTTTTTTCGGTTCGATTTATCGGTTAGTTCGATTTTTGCACACTCCTATATATATATATATATATAAGAAATTGGAGCTCTAAAATGCTCTTTATTACTTATTGGTATGATTACAACAACAATTAACTTATTGCAGTCGGAGGCAAAATCAAAATTTTAATTTTATGGGTTCTGAATTTTATAATGACAATTTTAAGTGAAAATTTTGAACCGTAAATCCAATTATGTACATATTTTATGAATTTATTAATACAAATATAATGCATTAAGCAAAATCTATTGAATTCGACTAAATACTCGCGAGCTACTAGATTAAGACTTCCGGCCTACTTGCAACAAATCTTATAGAATAATTAATTAATGTAAATATTTTACTGCGAGAAAGCCTCAAAAGAACAAGCATATTGTCCCATCGCGTAAACTTTAGAAGTGTTACACTTTTGAAAGCCAACTAATAAAATGATTTTGTGCCCTAGCTAGATGATCGAGATCTTTTTCTCAAGTCCCTAAAGATTTTGGGTTCGAGTTTTGATCGTTATAATTTTACGGAAACGTTTTCTTTTTAAAATGAGTTTTATGATGATATAAATCTAAATTAGTCGATCCCCAATGGTATACAATAACTAGTGAAAAAACTTAAAAAAATAAATGTGTGAGTTCATTTTGTTTCTAATTTGCACTTAAAAGTAATGAAAAATACCCAAAAAGTGTTCCATTTAATTAGTGGATGAGGTGACAAGATTATGTTATGACAATATCTATGTGCCATCATTTCTATCCACTAATTAAAATTGCTCCACTATTGATTTACACTGAAGTTCATGGACACTATACATCCTCAGCTCATTGTCCCCTCTTACCCCACAAACTTTTTCTATTTTCAGTTTTCATTACATGATAATAGAGTTAAGATTTACATATATTTTATTCTTTTTAAATATTATTTGTGAAATTAAATTCAAATATGTTGTTATTAGTGAATGATACGTATAACAATGTATTCACGCTTAGCTTTCATAATTCATATGCCATAAATCAATCATTTTGAAGAAAAAAAAATACTTCATAATTCATTTGCCAAAATCTTATCTTAATTAAGTTTATACTATATTATATAGCAGTTTGCAATTAATAATAATAATAACAATAACAATAACAATAATATTAAGCAGTAATACATATATATCACTTGGCAACTTGCTTTAACTTAAAGCTTCTATCCCAAAACCCATTAAATAAAGTTGCATTATTATATTGAACAACCTCCTAAAATGATCACTTGCTTGCGCGTTTTTTTAAAGAGAAAAATTCTATTATTGGCGTATGATTTGAAAGTCGATGAATAAAAAATTCACTTCTCCAACTTTCACGTGCGATATTGCATTTAATAATATCAACACTCTTTGTAATATGCCTTTTAAAATATTTGAATGCTTCATCATAAGAAAAATATGTCTCTTAATTAGAGCTGTCAATATGGGCTAACCCACTTCATTCGAGTTAATCCATATAGGTTTTAAAATTTGACAGGTCAGACCGGACTAGCTTATTTTTGTGATGGGCTAGAAAATGGTCTATCCAGCCCACAAGTATGTGGGCTACGGACTTTGCCGGACCAACCCTCTTTTCTTAAAAGCATATTTTTTATAATTTTTAAAAATATTATCATAAATATCGACAAGACAATATTACATGGTGTTAGTGTTACTACTTGTTAATCAAATCCAAAAATAAAATTATCTTTATAATATTTATTAAGTTTGATTTCAAGTAAAAACATAAATAGCTAAATAAAAATATTAACCTAATTGTTTTCCAATGATCATAATAAAACACCAAAACTATGACAATATTCCATAGGCCGTATTGATTCCCTAGAAATTTTATTTTATGTAGTACATATTTTATAAACGTAATTTGTATTTAAATTGTAATATTTCAAATTCTAAACAGATTTTGAGTTTAGAATCTTGTTGTTTTTAATACTCTGTTTTATTTTTATGTTTTAATTAATTTTTATTTGGCCCACGGGCCAGTCCTATCCATATTTTTCAAACCCCACAAATCGGCAGACTTATTCAAGCCGGGCTAAAAACCATTTTCTTAAATGGGCTCCAAAAATTGTAGCCTATCCTATCAAATCACAGGTTAGGTCAGGTCGGCCCAATGGACCTAGCCCATATTGACGGCTCTACTCTTAATCATAACTATTCATAATCATAATGTCTAAGTTACCTTTTATCACCCCCTTAACCATCTTAGTTAATCAACACTTTCACTAATCAAAATAATAAAGATAAGTATTAAAGAAAATATATAATTTTGATGATGGGTGGTTGTGAGATTCATGATATTCAAAATCTCGTTGTCTGCTCTAATATCATACTAAAAAAATTGACATTATTGAGCCTACTGAACTACAAAAGTGAAATAAGAATTGTCTAATAATATATAAGAAGACTAAAAAATATGTATCTCACAATATTTTAAAATTATAAATTCAATTTGTCAAAACAACATATATTCGAGATTGAAATCTGAATAACACTCTATAGAATTTTATGGAGATTTACAAACTTTATTAAACTTTATCGCATGAAATAAAAGTGTTATTTTTCTTATAAAACTCTATCGTGTGAAATAAAAGTGTTATTTTTCTTATAAATAATAATAGAAACCAAGTGATGGACATATACTCAACCTCTCCACTTTTCCAACACAAAGTGAAAAAAAAAGGTGTACAATTTTTTTAAAGAAATAATTTTAAAAGTCAACCTCAAACTCTTGATAAGTGCTCATTTGCGTGCAATCTCTTCCCTATTTAGTGAAAAGATATGATGAGGGCACAAAAAAGTGCTAGTGGGAATCTTTTTTTAAAATGTTATTTGGGGCACTTCTCTTCTCTTTCAATTTTTTTTTTTTTTTGGCATTTTAAGTGAACATTATAGTTTTTTTTTTCACTTTCTCAACAAGAATGATTATGATTTATGAAGGGTCATTTCTTGGAGCACTTGCTTGAACCAAAAGATATGTCCACTAAAGCATTCAATTCTATAGTGCTTTGCCAAGGAGATGTATATGTAATATATTGATGGAAACCTTACATAAAGATTTTTTATTTGTGTGGCCAATATGTATTTTTTTTATTACAAAAGTAAAAACGTGAAAAATGCAAATAGTAGAGTACTTTTCATATGTGAAAAACTTCCATATATGTAATATAATAAAATGTTTAGCATTTCCGCCCATGAAATTGACTTCACGAAAATGCAAGATCCACCAACAAGTCTTACCGACCCTTAAAAAAAAGAATGTTGAGATAATTTGCGATAAAATTTAAGTTATATACATTGTCAGTATAAGAAATTTTTACACTATTAGATAACATTTACTTGTATCTTGTTATAACAAACAATCTGACTTATTTTCAAGATTATAAACATCATATTTAAAAAGGCTTATCTGTAAATTTATTTTGTGACTAATTACAATATTGTCGTTAATGTATCGTGAAATGTCAATGATAGAGCAATAGACGAAGATTAGATATATCTAGGAAGATAAATATCGATATAATCATTATCGACCTCGTGTTAATTAGCATATGTAATTGGAGCAACATGATGAGCAACTTGTAATTCATAAATGTTAGATAAAATGCACACTTTAGCTACCATAAGTATTTTCATTGAGTTTAATTTTTATACGTACACAATAACGGAACCACAAGTACCACTTTGTGGGACTATACTAGATATATTGTTATTGTATATTTGTATACATGTGATGTAACTATGATTTTTATTTTATAGGTTCTGAATCATAATTCTCTTTACTTACTGTGTTATACATAGAACATATTAATTTTTTTAAAGACAAATACATGATTTTGAGTCAAGGTGGTTAAATTCTTCCGAACCCATTGTTGTAACTTGTAACCAAGGTTCCGCCCCACTATCGATCAAGATATTAAAAGATAACTATTGATAACCGTCCATAGAATGTGTGATTATTTTTTAAAATAGTGCACGTCATTTTTGCAAGAATCTGTTAGAATACGTGTTCATTTTATAAAGAAGCAGCGTATATAGTTAGCAGACTCAATAGTTTCAAATAAGTACGTAGATATATAAAGTGATATTGGACCACAAGTATACAACTTTCAAAAAAAAAATAAAAAAATATACAACTTTCAAAATATAAGACCATCTTTTTGTACATCGAAGCTCAATGGAAGCAACACTATATTATAAAGTTAGAGCAAAATATATAGAGTTTAACAAATAAAAAAAAAAAGAAGAGAAAGATGGAAGTAACCTATATAAAAGGATATTAAACCATGCATGTAGTACTTTATTGCCTAAATTTGCAGCCATTTTACTAAAATAATTGACTTGAATCATTTTGAAATTCTATTCCTATAACTTGTAGTAATTAAAGATTTTTCAAGATTCAAATGTTTTACTTCATCAACTCCTTCAAGGATTTGTTTCTCCATGACCATCACAATGCTTATCCTCTTCAACTATGACTTTGACATGCACAAAACTAATACTATGACAACATATATGATAGTATTCGTCAACATAGACAAAATTGGATTTGAAACATATGAATAAAGTTTGAATTAAAGCTATATAGTATTGAATTCAGCTGAACCAGAAAGCTAATTAATATATTCTAGTTTCGTCGACTCTGCATGTTGAACACACAAAATATCTAAAATCACAAAGAAAACTCTACATCTTTTTGTTGGAGAAAATGAAATTGCTTTGAATTGTTGTATTTCCTCTTTGGCTTGGTGAAGCTTCCTTGACAGATGGAAAAAAAGGCATGACAAAGAGGTTGGAAAATTAATACTGGAGACATAACAATGACTTAAAAATATCATTTTCTCTCCTTATAACTAGTCACAAATTCTATATTTTAGATCAAAAGGCTTAAATATTATATTCCGTAATTTATTATCGATGGATTCAGGTGAACCCTCAATACTCTCTAGATGCGTCCCTATGCATATGAATGTGTTTCTTTTTTAGGAACCATATTTATTTATTTAAAAGAAAAGGGCAGTCCATTTATGAACAGAAAACAAAATTCTCAAATCTATTATTTTGTCAAATCGAAATTATTGATTATGAAGTGTGAATAAGAAAAGTCGATAAAATAAATTGCAGTCACTAGTCAACATATCAAGGGCAAATTTGACATTTAAATGTCAAAAACAAACAAACTGGTAAAACCTGAAAGGTTATTTTAGTCTAATCACAACGTGACCGTGTAAGCAGACTTTTCGGACAATAAATTCAAGCTCTTAATCAGAGTAGTCAATTAATTAACTTTTTTTCCCACAATTACCCCTCTTATTAGCCGCATTTCAATTAATCCTATATGGTATTTCCGTAAATATAACAAAAACTATACCCCTCGAACCTCCATTCTTGAAATATTATCCTCTATATATACCCTTTACACCATCTTAGTTCCAACTAACAGCTTCTTCTTCCTCCCATAACTCAATTGACTTTTTCTCTCTCTAAATCATACAAATTTCTTCCTCTTTCTCTCTCTATAAAATCAAAAAATGCAGGTGGCAGCAACACTTCCGGCGACCGGTGTCCATTTTTTTTCGACACGGCGAGCCAGTTTCAAATGCAATGGCTATTCATCACCATTGAAACCAATAACTAGAGCTAGTTCAATAAATGCACAAAGTTTAAAAACAATAGCACCAGTAACAACAACTACAGAGATGACGAAAATACATCTCTCAAATCTTGAAAAGCTTTTGCAAAAGGAAGCGAAACCGGACCCGGTAATTCAAAAACAGGGGAAAACAGGGGAAAACAGAGGAAAACAGGAGAAAAAAACAGAGGAAAACAGGGGAAGGAACTTGTTGGAAGGGCTAAATTTGTCTAGAATTTGGCCTGAGATGAAAGCAGCTGAAGAAATGTCACCAAGGCATTTGATTAGGTTACATAGAATGTTGTCATCGAAATCAATGGAGTATTCTCCAAGGAACAATCTTGGTAGTAGGTGGAAGGAGTATCATGGTTGTAAAGATTGGTTAGGACTTCTTGATCCATTGGACGAAAATCTCCGGCGAGAATTAGTCCGGTATGGGGAGTTTATTCAGGCGGCTTACCATTGTTTCCACTCCGACCCCGCCACGTCAGCAAATGATAACGCTCACGTGTCGAGGGACGTGTCGTTGCCTGACAGGTCATACAAGGTGACTAAGAGTCTTTACGCCACGTCATCCATTGGACTTCCTAAGTGGGTGGATGACGTGGCGCCCGACCTCGGGTGGATGACCCAGAGGTCGAGTTGGATCGGGTACGTCGCGGTATGCGACGATAAAGCCGAGATCCAACGTATGGGGAGGAGGGATATTGTCATCGCGTTACGGGGAACTGCAACGTGTCTTGAGTGGGGGGAGAATCTCCGCGATGTGCTCGTTCAAATGCCGGGAGAAAATGAATTAGTTGACACACAACCTAAAGTAGAATGTGGATTTTTGAGCTTGTACAAAACAGGTGGAGCTAAAATCCCAAGCTTAGCTGAATCTGTTGTAAATGAAGTGAAAAGACTTGTTGAAATGTACAAAGGGGAGTCACTAAGTATAACAGTAACAGGACATAGTCTTGGTGCTGCATTGGCTTTACTAGTAGCAGATGACATAAGTACATGTTCACCAAATGCTCCACCAGTCGCAGTTTTTTCCTTTGGTGGCCCTCGAGTAGGCAACAAAGGTTTCGTGAATCGTTTGGAGTCCAAAAACGTTAAGGTGTTACGTATCGTGAACAAGCAAGACGTGATCACTAAAGTTCCAGGGATGTTTGTGAGCGAAGCAATAGACAAGAAACTAAGAGACACCGGAGCCTCGGGGGTGTTGAACTTGCTTGACAATAGCATGCCATGGGCTTATTCACATGTTGGCACAGAATTGAGAGTTGACACAACAAAGTCTCCATTTTTGAAACCTGATGCAGATGTTGCATGTTGTCATGACTTGGAAGCATATTTGCATTTGGTGGATGGATATTTGGGATCAAATGAATCATTTAGACCAAATGCTAAGAGGAGTCTAGCTAAGTTGTTAAATGAACAAGGTGCTAATATTAAGAAATTGTACAAGGGTAAAGATTTGAGTAGTCTCAATCTTAATAGAGAATTTAGTTTTCCTAGGCCTAGTTGTTTGCCTAGTCCTAGTGTTTTGCCTAGTCCTTCATCTTGAGTTTATTGGGATGAAAGAATATGTATGCTTCTTGTACAAATTTAAGAAGTATATGTTATCTATTTGTATAATTACTATTCCTTAGTTCTCTTCTTTTTTTCTTCTTTTGATGACATTAGACATAACAAGAAAGGTCTAAAATCTGGAAGATTATCACACAAGTTGCATATGAAAATGGATTAAGAACAAAGAATGCAAGAAATGAAGAGATTCAATAGTTATTTTGCCCACTTAGCAAAGAGAAACAAGTATAATGGAGTATTTTTATTTTTTTGGTTTCTTATCTCGTGTCCGGAGCCCACATTTGAGCCTAACCTAAATGCGGATCGCATACTGCAAGGCCCATTCGAGATTGACACTCCAAACATGATTTTCTCATACCCAAGACTCAAACTCAAGACCTCTGATTAGGAGTGAAACAGTCTCATCATTACATCACAAACCCATGTTGGTTATAATGGAGTATTATTGACAAACGAGTGGAACCACTCAAAATAATAAGTTTTTCTTGACTCATTACACGGGATGTTGTTGTTTTACCTAAGATATAGTTATAAAATGTTAATTTGATTTAAATATTACAATATTAATGATGGTGGAATTTATTAATACACATTCTTGAAAAAAAAGTCAACAAATTAATAATGTACAAAACAAGCAGGGGGTGGACCCACCCTTGGCAGGGAGGTATCAAGCGACACCCCTTTGTCGAAAAATTACATTGTATATAGAAGTCAAATTTTGGTTTTTCTTTTTTAAAAAAAAATATATATATATAAGTATTGACATCTCTTGACACAAGTGGAAGGTTTTGTCTAGTAGTTAAGATGTTGCAAAAGAAATCAATTAAAGTTATATCATGTTGGGTGTAATCACCTCCCCCCTCCCCCCTCCCCCTTTTTTTTTTTTCTTCTTTGACCTATTTCTACTTCTTTTCTCTTGTTGTAGCCAACCTCTCACACCTCCTCACTAGCTAGCAAATCCTCACACTTTTTTTTCACATGTCTTAACCATCTCAACCTCGCTTCTTCTATCATGCATGTCCGCCACAGAAGGGCACTCCCACCTTATCCTGTGTAACTTGATTCTTAGTTATCTCTCTTTTAATATGCTCATACATTCATTTGAGTATTCTTAATTCTCATCTCTACTACTTTCATCTTCTAAACGTGGACATTCTTGATTGATCAACATTCAACCACATATAATAGTGATGCCCACGATAGATCATTTACCTTTTGAACATCCACAGTCTAATAATGTGTTCCCTATTGCATAGATTTAATTACAATATGATTGACTGTCACTTTATTAATTAATTAATTAACTAACATCAACGCCCACTAGTTTAATGAGCACTTAATCCAAGTATTAGATCCAAATAACTGGTTGGTGTCACCTTCAACATGTACAAACTAACGCTTATTCAACCTGCTCATAGCTAAATGTCTTTTAGTTTTAAATTCTCAACTAGCCACGTTATAAATATATAATTATTGATAGGATTGCTGTTAAACATTTGATGCTTATGTTTCCTAATAAATTATTTTTATATATATAAGAATAACAAAACTTGAACAAATTGTATATATAAATATGTCTATCGAAAATAATATATTTACCTTCATAAAAATAGGAGTAAGTTTACATATACATTGTCTTATTTAGATCGTACTTATGAAATTACACAAAATGTTGGCATTACAATTTTGTGTTTTGTTGAAACCCCCAGGACAATCCACAATCTCTGTCTTTCTAATGAGCACTTTGTGATAACCTACTCATTGTGCAATAGCTCACAAGCAACACCTGAGATATAAATCGCACTAGGCAAGTCTCATGTGATGAGCTCATGATTGAATAGCAAACGAGAACTAGATTCAATTTCAGATCTCCCCACATGAAAGACTCACCTCTCTATCGCTCAACCTTGTCCTTGGCGAGGCTGATATTATTATTGTAGTTAAGAAATTGTATATATCGTTAAAAAATGTGTATAGTTGTAGAATGGGCATAATATACGGCGCCCACCGTGCATGTATAAACTCATCAATTAATACTTGAAAAGACAAAAAATAAAATAAAATGTGGTTGTACTTGCTGTAAAGATCATGATTTTGAAATTATATTTTAAACAACGAGTAGTATCAAATAATTAAAAAAATGAACTACGGGATCCATGTGTGCATTTTTATTAATTCTCTACATCATAAACTAATGAAATTTATTGAGACACGTGCCTAAATAATTAAGTCTTGTAGGTGTAGATCCTAAAAGTATTTGAGACAATAACCGGGTCATTTGCACAATGCCCTTGTTTTGAGTTGTTTTTAATTTTTGCTCCTTAAAATTATTGGTCTTTAATTTTTATTTTTTTGAGTTTGAAGTAATAAAGATAGAAAATGTCCTTGATAACGAAAAATAAAAGAAAAAAGAAAATTTGCAAGACATAAGTAAGTTATGCTCAAAAGAAAGTAAAAATTAGGCAAATGACATAGTATAAGAAAGAAATTACTTCCTTTCCCTACTCTTTCATTAATTACCAAAAATCCCTTTTTTTAGTGTTTTTCGGATACATAATATAGCAGCGCAGATACTTTAATTAATAACGGGCGGATACTTAAATTAGCGGGCGGATGCATAACATAGCAGCGCGGATACTTTAATTAATACGGGCGGATACTTAAACTAATAAAGTATCCGGTTAAGTTGAATTGGGGGAAAATAAGGGATTTTTGTATTTTAGTAAAAGAGTAGGGAAATGTTGAAAATATGTAAAGAAGTGTTGTGTATTTAAGTAATTTTTCCAAGAAATTAAGCTTAAGAACTTTAGTGACCCAAGTTATGCCTCAAGACATAAATTTAATGGTCAACTTATGACACGGGGCAACATAAGTTATGACTTAAGAAATAAGTTCTCTAAAAATCTTGTCTTGCAAATAAGAAATTAGGCCTTAACGCAAAACATTTTCTAATAATGATCTCAATTTTTTAAAATTAAATTAGAGAATATTAAAAAAATTAAAACCAAAAATCTGAATGGCAAAAATTAAAGACCACCCTAAGGACAATTTGTGAAAAACTTGAAAATAGCCATGCATTAAAATGGATAATATTTGGTGGGCTAAGAGAAGGCCTACAAGAGAAGCCCATTTGAAGAAAATAAATACTTAGAATTCTAAAATTTGATTGATATTCCAATTTTTTTCATATTCCGTTACTCAAAATATTTTTAAAGAATATTTTTTCCACTCAAGGGGGTCGTTTAGTAAAGATAAAATTTGAATCATAGGTTCCTATATGATTAAGGAAAATGAGATTTACAGAATAAGATATGAAAGTATATTTATATATAATGGAAAAAACCAGTAGCCTGCAACTGGTTCAGCTTTCGCTTTTGATAGATTACTTGGCATTAGAATGTGTATTAACTTTGTTTGATACACTCTTTTAATGTTTGTGTCTTAGTTATACATTCTATTTGATATTATGTTCGGTATGATTAATACATGGAAAATCATAGCATTAGCAACATAAGAGGTTTTAAGTCATGCATTAGCATAGTTAGAGATACAATCTCCCCTCAAAATTATTTTCACATCCTTTTTACCATATTTGTTGAGGGTGTTTGATCTTAGTTAATAAATATCTTTTAGAAATTATATAATGCATATTATTTTTAATATAACAAACCACAATTGCATAAGAAAGGATCTCAACAGATCTAATGCTAACATAACTAGTGCCAATAAAACTAATACACCATATTCAACACTATTATTATACACCCTATCAAACGATCTCAAAATTTTAATGAGATTCATCATGTCCTATATATAAATACGAAGTTAGAATTTTAAATTTATAATCCAAATTATTTATATATATTAAAATGATTTTTGACACAAATACCGATTGATTTTATTGATATAAAAAATAGATCCATACAAAAATAAATAACTTAGAACTTTGAATTTTTTTTTAACCCTAAACTTTGTCATCCTCTTGTTGGTTGTCCACTTTTAACATGAGATAAAAATAAAGTCATAATCCCAAAATAAATTATCGAAATAAATTCATTCTAAAATTAATTCCGAATTAGTTTGGCTTAAAATCAAATTTCCCTCACAGTACCAAACATGTCAAATGTTCTATCAACTTCACTTTAGAAGCAAAGTTTACTCCTTTTCGTCCCTTCCTTTCTT
>JAJOOE010015215.1:0-17622 GCA_036250405.1 Solanum raphanifolium | reverse complement strand
TTCTAGCCTAATGTATCATCCCTTCCAAATATTAGACCAACCAATTTCTTATGATTATTAAATATTAGACTATCAATAAAGAAGCTATTGAATTAAAGTTGATGTAATAAGTAAACAAAACAACTATTAAAAAAAACATAATGGCTACATTTTACTCTACTCTATATAGTAAGAGGAAATCCTAGAGGAGCTTAGTGTCACGTCCCGCCACTTCACAGTTCAAATTTGGCACCGAAAGAAAGGGGAATAATCTAGAGTTGTCGGGAGGTTAGTGGAAAACTCTAGAATTCCCTAGGTCTTTCCTTAGAATTCTCTAGAATACCTTAGATATTTTCTTGGAAAGCCTTAGAATTTCCTAGAAAGTGTAGAGAATTCTAGTGAGGGACTAAAGTGTAATTATTAGAGGGACTTGTAAAGTAATTTTTATTTGCACTTAGGTGCTAAGGAAGTAGTATAAATAGAAAAGCCTCTCATTTGTAAATCATCCAACAACTTGTAAGCAATCTTCCATGCTTAATACAAAGCCTTTTTCCAAACTTTCCAAATCTTTCTAAGTCTTTCTTTGCATTCTCTTAGAGATCTTAGTCTTAAAGGGCTTACTTGAGCTTACAAGATCGTGAAAGATTCGTGAGTAAGTTGTCAAGTGCCACACAGAGCTTTAGTGAGACTCTAAGTCCGTGACAACGTGGTATCAGAGCAAGGTTTGATACTAACGGAATGGCTAACGAAGGAGACGTGAACACCGCTAGCACTACCAACGTCCGTTTGGATGGTGGAAAGAAGAACCGCATGGGAAAGAAGCATCACAAGAGTAATGAGGAAATGCTGGTCGACCCCACACCGAGCGAGGCGCTAACATCTCATCCACCTTCGACCACCGAAGCAAGTGACGATGAACTTGGCGAGGAGGCCATTGACATCACCGCTGGAGAAGAATGGGTCGCAATGGTTGAAGTGGTGAGGCAGGTCATGGAGATATTAGGCCGGCGCATGAATGTGGCCAACGACAAGTTCAAAACTCTTGAAGACTTCACCCTTGAGGAAACCAAAAACATCCGCAAGGAGTTAGAAGGATGCCAGCGGGCCGAGTTCGAGATGAAGGAGGCCATCACTTCCTTGGAGTGTCGACTCATGGAGGCGTTGAGCACGATTGAGACCATGAAGGCCGAGATGAAAGCACTCAAGGAGGGCGTGAAAGTTGGAGGATCATCATCACTTGACTGAGATAGGGAGGCCAGGGTCGAGGCTTCTAAGCCACCTATGTTCAAAGGCGTTTGTGACGCGCAAAAGGTGGAGAACTTCCTATGGCATTTGGAGAATTATTTCAAATGCAACAAGCTGAAGAGCGATGAGGGTAAGATCAACACCGCTGTGTTGTATCTTTCAGAGATGGTCATGCTTTGGTGGAGGCGCAAGGAGGCCGAGATAGGGAAGGGGACTTGCACCATCAACACCTGGGAGAAATTCCGGGAAGAGTTTAAGAAGGCCTTCTTCCCTAAAAACGTCATCTATGAGGTGAAGCACAAGTTTAGGGAGTTGAAGCAAACGGGCAACATAAGCGCATATGTGCAGGAGTTCACTACCCTCACGCTTCAAATCCCTAACCTCATGGATGATGATATGTTGTTCCACTTCATGGATGGGCTGCAAGATTGGGCCAGGACGGAGTTGGAATGTCGGCAGGTCAGGACTATAGATGAAGCCATTATGCAGGCTGAAGCTTTGACAGACTTCAGGAATAAAAAGCCCAACAAAGCTGGAGGAGAGGAGATGAGAGGTCGTCATGACCATGGTGGGGGAGATCATGGCAAAGTCGATGAACAGCTACCACATCCCAAGAAGCATGATACCTACAAGTCCGATGGCAAGAAGTTTGAACGTTAAAGCGATGTCGAGAGAAAGACACAGCCTACAAAGAGAAAGTGTTGCTACATATGTGGTGGGCCGCATGGCTATGCAAAATGCCATGAACTAAAGAGCCTTGGTGCTATCCTGCGAGATTGGAAGTAGAAAAGACAAGGCGCAGAGACGACGCAGTTAGGATTGATAGGATTATGCGGAGCCATCACGAAGTAGCCAGGAAAGCCAAGAGGATACGACACGCAATATGTCGACATCACGATTAATGGAAGACCCGGTAATGCTATGGTCGACACGGGTGCAGAGGCCAATATCATAACCAAGACGGCAAAGACAAAGTTGGGGCTGAGTTACAGTTCGAGTAACGCCTAACTCAGGACGAACAATGCACCACCGACTCCAGTGTGTGGAGTCGCGCATGGAGTAAGAATTACGCTGGGCGAGTGGCAAGGTAAGACAAACTTCACTATCGCTTCTTTAGATCTCTTTGATATAATTCTAGGGCAGGAGTTCTTCCAAGAGTGCCACGCGATGACAGACCCTTACCTCCAACGACTTCTAGTCATGGAGCAAGGAGGATCATGTATGGTGCCCCTGGTTAAGGTACCAACGACGGGATGACGGGTTCGACTAATATCCATGCAACTCGAGAAAATCCCAAAGAAGAAGGAGTCGACGTTTATAGCCACCATTGCAAGTTCGAAAAAAGACAATGGTACAAAAGGGTCCTTGCCACCATGCACGAAGAAGGAGAACAATATCGTGATGCCAAAGAAGCCGCCAAGGCGTGTGCCTCCTAGAAAGGAGGTAGACCATAAGACCGGGCTGAAATAGATCAGGAAGCAACTAAAGGCTTTACGCGAGGGTGTTGATCGAGTCAATGGACTATTGGCCACGCGTACGAGAAAACAAGACCTGGTTGGCGACGCAGCGACGATGCGACGCGGTTGTCGCATCAATAGGTGGGGGAGAGTGTCACGTCCCGTCACTTCACAGTTCAAATTTGGCACCGAAAGAAAGGGGAATAATCTAGATTTGTGGGGAGGTTAGTGGAAGACTCTAGAATTTCCTAGATCTTTCCTTAGAATTTTCTAGAATACCTTAGATATTTTCTTGGAAAGCTTTAGAATTTCTTAGAAAATGTAGAGAATTCTAGAGTGGAACTAAAGTGTAATTATTAGAGGGACTTGTAAGTAATTTTTATTTGCACTTAGGTGCTAAGGAAGTAGTATAAATAGAAAAGCCTCTCATTTGTAAATCATCCAACAACTTGTAAGCAATCTTCCATGCTTAATACAAAGCCTTCTTCCAAACTTTCCAAATCTTTCTAAGTCTTTCTTTGCATTCTCTTAGAGATCTTAGTCTTAAAGGGCTTACTTGAGCTTACAAGATCGTGAAAGATTCGTGAGTAAGTTGTCAAGTGCCACACGGAGCTTTAATGAGACTCTAAGTCCGTGACAACGTGGTATCAGAGAAAGGTTTGATACTAAGGGAATGGCTAACGAATGAGACGTGAACGTGGCTAGCACCACCAATGTCCGTTTGGATGGTGGAAAAAAGAACCGCAAGGGAAAGAAGCATCAAAAGAGTAATGAGGAAATGCTGGTCGACTCCACACCGAGCGAGGCGCTAACATCTCATCCACCTTCGACCACCGAAGCAAGTGACGATGAACTTGGCGAGGAGGCCATTGACATCACCGCTGGAGAAGAATGGGTCACAAGGGTTGAAGTGGTGAGGCAGGCCGTTGAGATATTAGGCTGACGCATGAATGTGGCCAACGACAAGTTCAAAACTCTTGAAGACTTCACCCTTGAGGAGATCGAAAACATCCACAAGGATTTTGAGGGACGCCAGCGGGCCGAGTTCGAGAAGAAGGAGGCCATCACTTTCTTTGAGTGTCTACTCATGGAGGCGTTGAGCACGATTGAGACCATGAAGGCCGAGATGAAAGCACTTAAGGAGGGCGTGGAAGTTGGAGGATCATCATCGCTTGACCGAGATAGGGAGGCCAGGGTCGAGGCTCCAAAGCCACCTATGTTCAAAGGCGTTTGTGACGCGCAAGAGGTGGAGAACTTCTTATGGCATTTGGAGAATTACTTCAAGTGCAACAGGCTGATGAGCGACGAGGGTAAGATCAACACCGTTGTGTTGTATCTTTCAGAGATAGCCATGCTATGGTGGAGGCGAAAAAAGGCTGAGATAGGGAAGGGGATGTGCACCATCAACACCTAGGAGCAATTCCGGGAAGAGTTCAAGAAGGCTTTCTTCCCTAACAATGTCATCTATGAGGTGAACCGCAGGTTTAGGGAGTTGAAGCAAACGGGCGACATACGCACATCACCACCTTCACGCTTCGAATCCCTAACCTCACGGATGATGATATGTTGTTCCACTTCATGGATGGGTTGCAAGATTGGGCCAGGACGGACTTGGAACGTTGGTAGGTCAGGACTATAAATGAAGCCATCACGTAGGCCAAAGCTTTGACAGACTTCAGGAATGAGAATCCCGACAGAGTCGGAGGAGAGGAGATAAGAGGTAGTCATGACCATGGTGGGGGAGATCGTGGCAAAGTCAATGAACAGCTGCCATATCCTAAGAAGCATGATACCTACAAGTCCGATGGCAAGAAGTTTGAACGTCAAAGCGATGTCGAGAGGAAGACAGAGCCTACAAAGAGAAAGTGTTGCTACTTATGTGGTGGGCCACATGGCTATGCAAAGTGCCTTGAACTAAAGAGCCTTGGTGCTATCCTGCGAGATTGGAAGGAGAAAGATACATAGGAGAAAAGACAAGGCGCAGAGACGACGCAGTTGGGCTTGATAGGATTATGCGAAGCCATCACGAAGCAGCCAAGAAAGCCAAGAGGATACGACACGCAGTATGTTGACCTCACGATTAATGGAAGACCCGTTCGTGCTATGGTCGACATGGGTGCAGAGGCCAATATCATAACCAAGACGGCAGCGACAAGAATAGGGCTGAGTTACAGTCCGAGTAACGCCCAACTCAGGACGGTCAATGCACTACCGACTCCAGTGTGTGGAGTTGCGCATAGAGTAAGCATCACGCTGGGCCAATGGAAAGGTAAGACCAACTTCACTGTTGCTCCTTTAGACCTCTTCGATATAATTCTAGGGCAGAAGTTCTTCCAAGAGTGCCACGCGGTGATAGACCCTTACCTCCAACGACTTCTAGTCATGGAGCAAGGAGGATCATGTATGGTGCCCCTGGTTAAGGTACTAACGACGGGAGGACAGGTTTGACTAACATCCATGCAGCTCGAGAAAAAACCTAAGAAGAAGGAGTCGACGCTTATAGCCACCATTGCAAGTTCGAAAAAAGACAATGGTACAAAAGGGTCATTGCCACCATGCACGAAGAAGGAGAACAATATCGTGATGCCAAAGAAGCCGCTGAGGCGTGTGCCTCTTAGAAACGAGGTAGACCATAAGACCGGGCTGAAACCGATCAGGAAGCAATTGAAGGCATTGCGCGAGGGCGTTGATCGAGTCAATGGACTATTGGCCACACGTATGAGAAAACAAGACATGGTTGGCGACGCATCGACGATGCAACGATGTCGTCACATCAATAGGTGGGGGAGAGTGTCACGTCCCGCCACTTCACAGTTCAAATTTGGCACCGAAAGAAAGGGGAATAATCTAGAGTTGTGGGGAGGTTAGTGGAAGACTCTAGAATTTCCTAGGTCTTTCCTTTGAATTCTCTAGAATACCTTAGATATTTTCTTGGAAAGCCTTAGAATTTCTTAGAAAATGTAGAGAATTCTAAAGAGGGACTAAAGTGTAATTATCAGAGGGACTTGTAAAGTAATTTTTATTTGCACTTAGGCCCTTAGGAAGTAGTATAAATAGAAGGGCCTCTCATTTGTAAATCATCCAACAACTTGTAAGTAATCTTCCAAGCTTAATACAAAGCCTTCTTCCAAACTTTCCAAATCTTTCCAAGTCTTTCTTTACATTCTCTTAGCGATCTTAGTCTTAAAGGGCTTACTTGAGCTTACAAGATCGTGAAAGATTCGTGAGTAAGTTGTCAAGTGCCACACGGAGCTTTAGTGAGACTCTAAGTCCGTGACATTAGGATCAAGTGGGTATTTTTGGAATTTAATTTTCCTTAGTTATACTATTTCATTCAATCTTGTAGACCTATTCATTTGACACGTATATGTTTCTACTTTTTCATACAAACTTTGCCAAAGCTGTTTTTGCAAATTTCTACCATCTTCCTCCCTTGCTACTCTATATTATTTTATATTATTCTACTCTCTCCGTATGATATTTTTTTTAAAAAAAAATTAACATTCCAAAATTTCACTTCTGTCGCATAAATTTGAATAGTAAAAATGATACTATAATATTTATTATTAGTCACAATAATTAACAATTTATGATATTTAAAAAACATATTAAAAATTTGTTCGACTTCCAAATTTCATATGTGCCACATAAATTGAGACAAAGAGTAGCGATATTATTTGACAATTGCATTAAAATTATCAAAAATTACAATAATTAACAACTCATTTTTTTTAAACATATTAAAAGATAGATTGAATCTCAAAATTTCACGTGCTGGATAAAGTGAGACAAAGATAGTAATATATATCATTTGAAAATTACTTTAAAAGTATTATAAATCACATTAATTAATGCAGTAACTTTAAAAGTATTATAAATCATAATAATTAATAGAGTAATTTAAAATACTTAAAATTTAACAACTTAAAATATTTTTAAAAATATATTAAAATTTTGATTCAACTCTCAAAACTTTAAATGTGCCACATAAATTGGGACACAGAGAGTAACATATATTTTAAAAATATTATGTCAAATGTATTATAAGTCACAATAATTAATAACTTAAAGTATTTAAAGGTCATATAAAATTTGATTAACTTTTTCAATTTCATATGGGTCACATAAATTAAATCAAATAAAGTAACATACATTGAACTCATACTTGCACCGATTATTATAACTAGTCATAACTAGAGTCGAATTAATAATCAATAGAAGTCCCAATAGAAGTTGACTGACCTGGCTTAGAAGAGACAAATGGATTAATTGATATTGTAGTAAATCCCTCTTCACTCTCTTTTTCCTTTTGTTGCAAAAGTATTGTCTTTGTAAGAAATGAGAAGAAAAGAGTAAATCACATATATTTCAAGTGAACTTATGTATAAAATATATATACATTTTAATAGTGAAAAGTTGAATAAAGTTGAATAAGGCATGTGGAAGATTGAATTTTAATTCTCAACCATTCCAGAGAAATATTACTGTGAGTCATGTTTTAGCTGTAAAATGTTCCTTATTGTAATGACATGTTCCCGTCGTTATAGAAATGTCAACGGGAAAAAATTTGGGGCCGAAAAACTTTTTCGTAGTATTTAGATTTTCCCAATCTAGTTCAGATTTGGACGAAATCAAAGTATTTAAGGTGTAGGGAAATCTGGTAACAATCGGGTGAGTTAATTGTGATTTTGATTACATAAATAGTTAGATATCCTGTTAAGGAATCCGTACGACTTTACGGAATTGAATTTGGGCGAGTAGAACTCCCTGAATCGATCTTAGAGTAAAGGGTATTTTCTTAGCGTCGTTGGTTAGAGGTGTGTTGTGAAATGGGGATTTTGGAATTCCTTAAATAGCTCTCTGATTTTGGTCACTTTGGCAGGGCCGCTGTAGCGGGGTGGTGGCTGCTATGGCGGGCCAGATGCGACTTAAAGTCGTAAATAAACCCCTAAACGACCTTATTTGGCACTTTTCGATTTTTGGAGCTAAGGAACGAACCCCAAACGACACCTACTCGTTTTTCACCATTCTTGAGACTAAAGGTAAGCTTTTTACACCTCGAATCCATTTTTCGATCCGTAGAACGTAATAGAATAGGTGAATATTGATGGGGGATGATTTTGTTATAGATTCTATGGTGGAAACAACCCTAATTTGGATAATTGGGATCATGGGTTTGATCTAAGGTTCATAGAATTGTTAGTAATTCGGGTAATTAGTGGTTGTTTATTGATTCCCGTATTCTATTGATTGTTTGTAGACCAAGAACAAGCGGAACGAATCCGGAAAGGGAAGGAACAAGTTTCTGAGGGTTTCAAGCTTGTTTTGAGGTATGTGAAGGTTGTGATTCTATGATTGTGTGATGTATGTCTGTTCTTGCTTCATTATGATACTTGCATGTATTTGAATGTTGCATTATTGATCACACTTGATGTAAATGAGATAGATGAATGATGATTGGCATGAAATCATGACTTAAATGTATGATCTTGAGGATGTACTTGCGCTTGTGATTGTGGTGTGTTGAATGTATCGGTTGCCACGTTCCGACATAACTAACTTGGATCGGCATGTCACGTTTTGGCATAATTATGGGATCGGTTGCCACGTTCCGGCATAATCATTGGATCGGGTACCACGTTCCAGTATGATAACTGTTTGGGTTTGGGTTCCATGAGAGGACCAATGATTTGATATAATTGTGTATCTTGAGAAATGTGAAGTTGTTCGTTGTTAGTAAATGTTGATAATATTGTATACGTTCGATATATGCATGTGATTATATTGTTGTGATGACTTATGTATGTTATACTTAGTGGGATAGCCGCGTGATCCTACCAGTACACCGTGGTTGTGTACTGATACTGCACTTGCTCTTATTTTTGTTGAGTACAGGGTATCTTCAAGCGGCTACTGACAGACCTCGCTTAGGAGATCAGTGATCGTTCGAATTCAAGGGTGAGCCAATTCTTCCGGGCTGCCATGGGTTCTCTTTCGTCTATGTCCACCATTTCCGGACTTAAACTATGTTCTATTAGTTATTAGTACATTAGTTGGGGGTTGCATCCCTTCCTATTTAGACTTGTTGAACTTTAGATGTTTTGGTACATTGACTTTTAGGTTTTAGGTTATTTCTTCCGCATTGTTTAGTCCTTGTTAGACTTTTGTTGGAGTTTATGGAACTCCCTATTTATTTTCTTAGCATTTAACTTGCTTCTGTAACTTAAATGCCTTAGTTTTGATTTAGTTGCTTGGTTTGAGTTGTAGTAGTGGTTCTCCCACCGGAGAGTTAGTGTGGGTGCCAATCACGACGGTCTGGATCGTGACACTTAGAGTAACAACTTTATAAAATGTTACTGACAATAACGTTTTATATTTGTTTACTCCATCAAATCTTTATTTTTTGTCATTAAATTTTTTTGAATAAAATATAAATTAAAACGTTACTAAGAAATATATTTATACTAGTTTTGTAAAATTTCAAAAAAATGCATTATTTTAGTAAATTAATTTTAATAATGAATTGTTTTGGTAAAAAAAAATCTAATAGAAATCCTACAAATAGGTATTATAGTTTCTAAAAATACATAACTGCGACACCGCAAAAGACATAGTGATCACATCAGTTTTGCCGCATTGGGTAACATAGTAAAATTGTCGTGTCTGAATTGTGCTAAAATGTAGGTCATAACAAACTTTTTGTGTAACTATATTTTCCATCGAGTTGGGGTCTATGACTTGGTAATGCGGCGCCGCATTGTGGACAGGCAACTAAATCACTTCCTCTATATATGCATCACTTTCTGGCAATAGAAAAACGTTTGATATATCCCTCAATTTTGTGATTTAAAGTTGATATACCTCTTGTTATGAAAGTGACTCATATATATTCCTACTGTTATACAAATGACTCACATATATCCTTACACGTTATTTCTTTTTACTTTTTTGTTTCGACGACTAATTTAAATTTATTATTTTGATGGTCAAATTAATTTATGTTTCACTAATTTTCTTGTAAAATTTACTATAGATGCCCCATTTTTTAATTTTATTTTTAGAAATACAAAAACTAAAGTATAATATAACATATGGAAGCTTCTTTTGTAACGGTAAGGGTATATGTGAGTCATTTGTCTAACGGTAAGGGTATCTATGAGCCACTTTCATAACGAAGAATATATCAGCTCTAAATGACAAATTTGGGTATATCAGACCCTTTTGTCTAAATTTTAGCTCTCTTTTTTGCACTTTTTTATTTAATTTCAATTCGATTATCAGTAAATCTTGAAAATTTATCTTTCTTACTATAAAATAACATAAATTCCTTCTTTTTCCCTTTGAAAACGCACATCAGAGTAAGCTTGGATACCAAATAAATAATTAAATTACAATCTTATCATCTAATTTTGCCCCTGATGACTACGCACGAGCCAAACAATAAAATTGTGTTATTTTTCAAAATTTTGTATTTATATTTTCACTGTTCATAGGTATAATTTCTTGATAAAATGTTATAAACATGATAAAAATAAGTATTATGTATTCAAGAAGTAAAGATAATCGTAATTTTAATTTCAAAATAGTGGACTCTCATATTGCACTAATATGAGTTATCAAATTACATTTTATATTGATTTCTTTTTATTTGTTTGTAATTACTTTATCCGGTTAATTAATTAATTTATTTGTCTTATTTTCTAAAAAAACATATTTTAAGAAGAATGTATTTTACCTTTTTTGGTAACATTTTAGATTTAACGTTCTATATGACATGTTTAAACCACAAGATTAAATGACATTTTAGTAGATTTTACATATATTTAGTATAAAACCACAAAATTCAAACGTCACTTTTACTTTCTTTAACTTCGTATCAAATCAAATCATACCACCAAATTAAAATAAAAAAAATATTCAAAAAAAATCAAGAAAAGTTTTGAGGGATATTTTTTCATAATTATTGTAATATATTATTAAGCTGTAATAATAATGCTTGCATTGAATTTAAGAAAATAGCTTCCAATAATTTTAAAAATTATTCACATAAATTATTTAATCATGTGTTTAGAAACTTAAATAATTGATACACAAATGTAGACAATACATTTAAATATTAAAACCATGTGTAGTGGCTAGTGGGTATGTTAGCAAAAAAAAAAAAAATACTTCCTCCGTCTATTATTAACCGGCCATTTTCATTGTGTAATATTAATCGGCCATTTTTTTTTATATGCATGTTAAGAAATTATAAATACGAAGATAATTTTACTAATAGATCTCTTAAAAATTTCTTAAAAGTTTTACAAATAAATGTGAAAACTTTAAAAAAAAATAACACCAAAAATATCCTCATGATGAAGTAGAAATGTTGACAGCTTGGTCTTTGTACGCTTTTAAAGTAATTATAAATATAAATATTTTCATTAAATCTAATCTTTTAATTATATTTAAACTAGTTATGTGTTTTATTCATTATAATAAAAATTAATAATGGATGAACTTTAAAACTTTATGATATTTGAAATTTTAGAAACAATTAATTTTAAAGATAAAACTTTTTTTAAATTAATTTTATCTTGAATTTATAAACTAATAAGTATTTAAATTTATTTTCATAATGTGTACAAGTTATATGAGATGGAGGGAGTATCAAAGAGTCTAGAGTTATATAAAGAAAGACTGTCGACTTATTATTCCCAAATTTTTAGGAG
The DNA here is from genome assembly GCA_036250405.1 of Solanum raphanifolium. NCBI lineage: Eukaryota > Viridiplantae > Streptophyta > Magnoliopsida > Solanales > Solanaceae > Solanum > Solanum raphanifolium. The sequence goes on along the minus strand of JAJOOE010015215.1, from coordinate 6,227 downwards.
AGAGGAAATAATAGTTTTAATCCTTTAAGCTATGCGATTAACTGTCATCCATGGACAGTAGATAAGAAAATTACATCGTTAATTTATTTTTAAAAATATAGTAGAGATTAATTATTGTTCATTGTCAGTGGACAATAGTTAATCTCTCAAGTTAAAATTTTAATTTTGGCAGTATTAGATTAAATATTTAACCTTCAATTAATTGAGTATATTATTTTAATCCGATGACCGTAATGATATTTTAAAATTTAATCAAGCCATTTTAAAATAAAGCAAATAAAAAGGACCTAAAATACACTTTAACTATTGATAGTGGTACAAAATTATCCTCCGTCCACCTATTGGCCTTCAAATACCCTAATATTTACCTTAAGGTCTCATATTACTCTTCTTTTTAATGGCCCCTAATTTAAACCCAATTAATAAATTAATTAATGACACTCATCTATTAGTCACCGTATAATTAACCTAAAATAATTTAAAAATTCACCCATTCACAAATCAAATCCCAATTAAAAAGTCTCCACCCAATTTTCAATCGATATTTTATCCTTTGTTACGTGATTTTTCAAGAATAATGAAGGTATAAATTTGCACAAAAACTTACTACCCAATATATATGACACATTTGTATAGCTGTAAAATGTGTCTAGTGTAGGTGGTTGATAATCTAAAATAATGATGCAATTATCTTGGTCAATTTAATTTGGAGATGGGTGTATTTTTGATAGTTTAAAATTGATGTCATGTGTAGGTGGTTGATAAGCTGAAATTATGCTTCATTTTTTGATGTGTTTGTATATATATGGAGTTTGAACAGAAAAACAAATCATCCAAAGTTGGCCCCTTTTTTTCCTCCTTGCAATTTTCATGAAGGAATTAATGCTTTGAGCTTATGTCACGTTACCTCTTTGATGCGTTTTTTGATTGACACATACTATGAGTTGTGGTGCAGTGGTGAGATTGTTTCATCCTTAATGAGAGGTCTTGAGTTCGAGCCCTGGGTATGAAAAAAATTATGTTGGGAGCGCCACCCCCAAATGGGCTCTACAGTGCATGATTCAGATTTAATCAGAACTTTAATGTGAGCTCCGAACACCGGATAAAAAATCAAAAAAGAAAAGACAAGTTAAGAAGAAAGATTTGTGCTTAAAGCAAAGGGAAGAGATAACGTCACGTCATTAATTAATTTATTAATTGAGTTTAAATTGGAGGCTATTAAAAAGAAGGATGATATGGGATCTAAAGATTGACGTTAAAAGTATGTGAGAGCCAATAAATAAACAAATAATAGTTTTATATCATTTCCAATAACTCAAAAGATATTTCCATAAACAGAATAATATTTGATACTTCCATCACATTATTTGTGAGCAGTCACTTAGTTTGCATTGGTTTTACCACTAGTCAGTCAACGTTTTCAGAAGAATAATGAAAAGCTTGTAACATGAGTTCCTATTATTCAATTAATAGTTTAAAATGTAGGAAATATAATATCTTTAAAGTTTAAGAGTTATTGAACATAATTTATTTTAGTTTCATAATTAAATATTTATATATAATTTAATAGATTTTTTTTTAGTACAATTCAAAAGTTATTGAATCTATCCAAAGACCTTTTATGTAATTTTCAACTCATGTTTTCAATATATGTTTATTAAAAAATGATAAAGTCAAATTTGTAATAAGGTTAAGAACACACGCCTTGATTTAACCCGATACGTTTGAATATTAGCAACTAAATATGCTTGTTAAAGAAATAAATGGAAGTACATAAGCAAGTTAATAAAGCCGTATGAAGCAATTATTCTCCGGCAATGAGTGTTTGCACTAGATTTGATTATATTAGAATGATATTAGCCTCAGATTCTATGAAGTAAAAACTTAGGGTGTGTTTGGTATGAAGAAAAAATGATTTTTTTTTTTAAATTTGAAACATTTTTTTAAAACAATTCTTTTTTTAAAAAAAATTGACGGGGGTGGCCCTGACGGGGTAGGGGTGGCGTAAAAATTGAAATATTTTTCAAAAATAATTTTTTTTTTAAAAAAAGATTTGATGGGGTGGCTTGGGTGGGGGTAGCGTAAACAACAAATTATTTCTTTTAAATATTTTCTAAAAATAATGATTTTTAAAAAAATGACGGGGTGGTCCAGATGGGGGTGGCTGGGGGTTGGTTTGGGGGTAAGGATAAAAATATATTTGAAATTTTAAAAAGAAGATTTTTTTTTTTTCTTTTGGATGGGGAGGGTTGGGTACGACATACGGGGTAGGGTAAACAAATATTGAAGGATGAAGTAGAGTTTTGAAAAATGTTTTCCTTAATTATTGAATAGAAGTCATTTTCCTTAAATTTGAGGAACTCGATGAGTTGATTTGGAAAACATTTAAGCCAATCAAACATGGAAAAAATGAAAAATATTTTCTAGAAAATGTTATCCTTCATACCAAACACACCCTTAGGGGTTGTTTGGTTAATGTATAAGATACATCTTATTCATGTATAAAAACTTACACTAGCTTTACTATGTTTGGTAGAAGTTTTGTAGTAGGTATAAAAATCAACATAACTTATACCATGCTTGGTTGGTAAGATTTAAAAGTTGTATAAAAGTTATTCATGTATTAATTTATACGGTGTTTGGTTGCATTTTTTGTAGTCCTACATAATTAATACAAACATAACTTATGAGGGAATCTATGTATAAGTTATGCGGGGTAGAAGGTGTAATAAGTTATGTGGGTATTAATTATACATGTATTAAAATGATAAATTACATATTTACCCTATTAATTTTTTTTTAATTTTTTTTAATTGAAAACTTTACTGTATTTCTAACTATGTTTTTTTTTTAAATTTCTTTTATATATATATATATATATATATATATACCGTTTTCATTTCTTTTTATATACTTACAGTTTTTTATTTATTTATGCAAATGTAAATATTTTTTAATATTAGAAATTTGATTGTATATTTTTTGACGGCACATATGCTAATCAAATATTAGCTTATATATTATTCATGTGTTGTAATCTCAACATAACTAAATAAATACCTACATGAATAATATCTGTATTGCTAATACCCACATAGCTAAACCCAACATAACTAAACCATGCATAACTAAACCCTGCATAACTAATACATGCATAACTAAACCCTGCACAACTAATATCTGCATAACTAATACTTGCATAACTAAACCCTACATAACTAATACCTGCATAACTCTAACCAGTAGCCAAATGACCTACGAGACGCTTGGAGAACAATAATAATAATAATAATATAGTATGTTGCTTTTGTATTATTTTGTATCCAATTGTTTTCAAATATATATGTCTAAACTATTTTATAGGTTACAAAAATAAAATATCAGTCAATGAATTACACTCGAGTCCTAAAATACTATGGTCAATGCATATACTAAGTAATATTAATCTTCTATTGCAACCAGGATATTGCGTGATCATATTTGATGTATCTATTCTTTTGTTATTTTTGTCAAGTCATTAGAATACGAGTCCTTCCCTATCATCAATGTACGAGTTCCCACCCTTCCCCCCATGATGTTTATTTTGTGATCGGTTCATTCCAGCAGAACAATTTCCTTAAGCATTCTTTATTGGTGCTACAATTCACCCTTTATTCTATCATGTATATAAACTGTCTTTTACCCGATACAATAAACGCTACGGTTCACAATTATCTCTATAACCTCATTTGATTGTAGTTCTATCATATCTTTACTCAAATACAAGGTATTTGTGAATTGTTCATGCCCTCACGTCTTGAATTGAGGCAACATGCTAATATAGAATCAATAACTAAGATCTTTAAATGTGCTTAATTGAATAACACAAAAGACCAAAATTGAAATAAGACAATAACTTAGTAACAAAAAAAATACTATTTTACTCTTTGGGTAGATATAATATAGCGACAATTTGAAAACTGCGTCCACAAGTATGGTACAATGTGAGACAAGTTAAAGATAATAAGGACCATTATATAGTTGTCAATTAGTCATGTCAATTGAGTTGTGGAAATCATGTCTATGTAGCAGTTAAAGGACCACTCATGTCTATGTAGCAGTTAAAGGAGCACTCATTCAGTGCTCAGGCTTAGGATTCCCCCTTCTCTAGGACTCTAGTAATTACATTTTATTGTGTCCACCGACCTTACGTGCTTCGATACACGTCTTATCTTAACATACCTCTTCTGATTAAACCCATAATATATGTATTCAATCATACCTTTACCATCCCAAAACCCTTAATCTCTAAAGTGCTTCTTCGTATTATTGTTAGTTTCGTCAATTAACATTATATCTTCATCAATAACATATATTATGAAACCTCCTCTTATATCTTCATCGATAACATATATTATGGAACCTCCTCTTAAATTTTAGTTAGTTTGCCCCTACTAAAATAAATGAGTAAGGACACAATGCTACTCCTTCAAATAAAATCTACTATTATTAGAAAAACTCATCTATCACCTACTCCAAAATTGTGACTACATTTTTTATTTTTTAAAATATAAAAACAGCTATTTTGGGAAAGTAGCCAAATTTAAAGTTAGTTGATGTAGTATTAAAGTTGACAATAACTTGACAATCAATATAAAGACAAATAAATTATCCACCGAGTAAATGCGCACATATGTATTCCCTTGCCAGCGGGATAGTCGCTCACACGTCCAAAAGTGATAAATCTTCTTTATTTCACACTTACACATTTATAGAAGAGTAAATTTTAGGTTTAGCAAACATAAAAGTCATATTTGTATGCTATATTTATAGTTTGCATAATGGTGCTCCATAAAAAACTTTATGGTTGCTATGGAGCATCAAATTTGTATAAATCGCTGGCATATAAAAGCGCATCGATTGTATATGTAGATCGGTTAGATAATTGTATATATGTAACTGCTATGTATATGTATCAATGATTGTGTTTGTATATCTGCATAAAATTTGAATTTGTATACAACTGAATCGAAATAAAACATTTGTATATCAAATCTCCCTCTTTCTCTCTCTCGCTTTATACAACACAAATTATACATTGTAATTTGTATAATGTGTGTTTGTATAAAGCGAGAAAAAGAGAAAGGCAAAAGAGAACTGGTAGGGGACGATCTATATTTGTATAATAATAAGTGTATAGGACGAAAATATATGTATTTGTATATACAATTTTCTCTCGCTTTATACAAACACAATCGCAATTTATACATTTGTGTTTGTATAAAGTGAGAGAGGCAAGGGAGAGTGGCGAGCGAGATTCGCTGGGAAGAGAGGCGAATGGCAAGTGTTTGCTACAGATTAATGAAACTGTGGTTATAACATTTAATTTGAATTAATAGTTTGCTATTTTATACAATTTTTCCTTTATAGAAGGGCATAATATATAAATATGCTCTTTAACTCAGTCTCATTTTATATGTCTGTCCTCCAACTTTGAGTGTGCACAAATAGACACTTAAACTTGTATAAAATTGAACAAATAAATACACACGTTCTACATGGCATCCTACATGACAATTTGCGTCCTACATGGTATCCTATGTGTATTATGCCACATACGACTCATGTGTCTATTTGTTCAACTTTATACAAGTTTAAGTGTCTACTTGTGGACACCCAAAGTTGAAGGGTATTAATATGAAATGAGGCAAAGTTAAAAGAAATATTTATGTATTATGCCATTATAAAAGTTAAGCCACACTCAAACCGGTTTGAATAAGTGATGTGAAATTATAATTTGAAATTAAGTTTTGAAGTTAGAAGTCATGTTTGAATATATTATTTGAATATTTTAAGTTACTTTTTCCACATAAATATGAAAATCTGAAAAAATTATGAAAACTATAATTTTTTATCTCGAGACGTTAACATTAATAAATTACATCTCCATGTTTTTTTAATAAATATATGTTAGTTATTACAAACTTTTAAATACAATCCTTTTATAAATAAACTAATCAATAATAGTAATAATCTATTTAAAAAAATATATAATCCTTTTATAAATAAACCCTTTTATCATTGAATAAAATGGCCCAACAGGCCACCAAAAATTTATTTCTTAAAAAATAATTTCTTATGTTGATCACGAGTTTTTTTTTTTTTTTTTGTAAAATTTTAAATGATGAGTATTTTAATCAAAGGAATACAATGTTAAAAGGGATAAATTTGGTGTTTTGCTACAAGAC
>JAJOOE010015214.1:0-19891 GCA_036250405.1 Solanum raphanifolium | reverse complement strand
ACTACTTCCAATTTCAAGCTTCTTCTTATTCATTTTAAATTGTCGGAGTTACACAATTAAAACGAAATTACATATAAACCCCTCATAGAACCTCATTATAAAGTCAACACAAAGTCATAGGCTCTTGCTTAACCTATCATTTTTTTTTCTAGTCGTTACAGCCCCCTTATCCTACCTCAATAAATTTGTCAATGCTCTTAGAGGTTCTAACATGAGAGAAGAAGAAGAGGAAGAGCAAGAGGTGCCCCAACAGGACTATAACATGGACTTTACTTCACATAGAGGTAGGGGTCGAAGGAGTTAGAATCATAAGAGAGGTAACTCTAGTTTTAACTCAAGAGGAAGAGGATTCAGGGCTGTTGGACAGTCAAATAATAATCAAAATAGATAGAATATGTAGACTACAAACACTGAGAAAGTAAAACCCACGCCTACTCTATGTCAAATATGTGGTAGAAATAATCACACTTCTTTGAAGTGCTTCTATATGTGGGATTACTTTTATCAAGCTGAAGATGATCTTCCGCATGCCCTATCTGCTGTGAACATGCAGAATACCACATGTGAAGATGCTGCAATATATGTGGATTCTGGTGTAACAACTCACATGATAAACACATTAGGTAATCTATCCGATCTTCAAATCTATATTGGGACAGACAAAATAATTGTTGGGAATGGTTCACAATTATCCATTACACATGTTTGAAATCTCAACAAGTCAGGTTTGAAAGTTAATGATATACTGGTAGTCCCTAAAATCACAAAGAATCTTCTTTCAGTTAGTAAACTTGCAAAAGATAATTCTGCAACTCTCTAGTTTGATGAATTTGGTTTTCTTATTAAGGACAAGAAGCCAGGAACACCACTGGCCAAGGGCTCTAATGTAGGAGGACTCTATCAACTGGAAGATAACAATCTCTTTTCCTTAACAACAACACAAGATTGGAAGAAGTCAGAGAGTATTTGGCACTCTAGATTAGGACATCTTAGTCTTAAGTGTTTAACAATTTTGAGTAGCAATAAATGCATCGATGTTAGGAGTTGGAATAAGGTGCCCAATATCTGTACTAGTTGTCAATTAGGGAAAAGTTATAAATTTTTTTTGAGTTGAGAAATAAAATTGAGCAGATTTCTTTACACAAAATACATTGTGATCTTTGGGGACTAGCACCTGTTGAGTCTTCCCAAGATATGAAATACTATGTGATCTTTGTGGATGATAATACTAGATATACTTGGCTCTATCCTTTGAAGAAGAAATCTGAATTCTTTGAAGTCTTTCTCAAGTTTCAACAAATGGTAGAAAGATAATTTTCAAAAACTATTAAAATTTTCCAGTGTGATGGAGGTGGTGAATTTATCCAAACTGAGTTTGTCAAGCATTTGGAGAACCGTGGCATCATTAGGCAAATATCTTTTCCTCACACTCCTGAGCAGAATGGAGTTTCTGAGAGAAAACATAGACACAAAGTGGAAACTGGTATGACATTGTTGTTTCATGCTAAGCTGCCTCAGTTCTTATGGGTTAAAGCATTTCTAACTGTTGTGTTTCTAATAAACATAATGCCTTCCTCAGTTATAAAGAATGGGATCCCATTTGTGAAATTTTTTGGTGCCTCTCCCAATTATAATAGCCTGAATGTCTTTGGTTGCAGATGTTATCCGTACCTAAAGGGAAAGATTAAGTTCTCAGCAAAGACGTATCTTTGTATATTTATTGGCTATAGTAGCCTACATAAAGGATATAAGTGCTACCACCCACAGACTAGAAGGGTGTATGTGTCTAGGCATGTCATATTTAATGAGCTCGCATTGCCCTATGTGCAGACTGATAAGCATAAAATTAATGTCTCAACTCATTTTTCCACTTTCCTTGAATTTTTCTCCATAATGCAGGATCCAGATACCAGTTCAAGTGACACTATCACTTCAGGGGAAATGTTGGACAACTTGACTGAAACAATCGCACCAACAACTATAACAGTGGTAGACACTCAGGTTCAACCCAAGCCTTTTGGACAAGTTCTGACTACCTCTAGTTCAGAGTATGATAGTGAAGACAACCACAGTGACAACAGTGATGGCCAAGATATGGAAGTTCTGTCAGGAGATGATCAAAGTATTGATAACTCAACATATTTGACTCCTTCAAATACAAGTGTAGATGGCACTAATGAAGCGCAAGTGCCCAATGTACAACTGGAAGTTGACTTCTCAAATTGGCTTAACACTAAGCATACTGATCCTTTGGAAACTTCTGTAAATGAAAACGAAAGTGTAGAAGACAATGTAGGCGGACATCAGATGGTCACAAGGCATAAAGCTAAGCAAATGTCCATAACTCACACCTCACTAGCAGCAGGAAAATTGAGTATGGAACCTACCATTGTGAAACAAGAACTAGCAATTCCACACTGGTATGAAGCAATGCGAGGAGAAGTTGACGCTTTGCACAAAAACCAGACTTGGACCTTGATACCAAGAATTGCAGGCATGAATGTAGTTGGCTCCAAATGAGTGTTTAAGACCAAATTAAAGTCAAATGGTACTATAGATAGGTACAAATCCAGGCTAGTGGCAAAGGGATATTCACAACCTGAAGGCATTGACTTTGAAGAGACCTTCAGTCCAGTAGTCAAGGCTACCACTATAAGAGTAGTACTATCAGTTGCAGTTAGTCTCTAATGGCCTATCAGACAATTAGATGTCAAAAATGCTTTCTTGCAGGGACATCTCCAGGAGGAAGTATTCATGAGCCAACCTCCTGACTTTGTTGATGAACAATATCCAACATGTTTCCATACTCAAGAAAGCATTGTATTGTCTTAAACATGCACCTAGGGCTTGGTTTGATAGGTTCAGTCTCCATCTACTTCACCTTGGGTTTAAGTGTAGTAAGGCATATTTCTCATTGTTCATACTGCAGTGTGATAGATAGACGGTTCTGCTTCTGTTATATGTGGATGATATTATAATCACCGGTAGCTCTTCTGAGCTCATTGCAAATATAATCACAGGGCTTGGAAGGGAGTTTGCCATAAAGGATCTTGGACCATTACATTTCTTCCTAGGAGTTGAGGTAAGGTACTTCAAGGATGGTATTCATTTGAATCAAGGGAAGTATGTTGTTGAGCTCCTTATGAAGACTGACATGGCTCTTTCCAAAGCAGTCAGTACACCATTGGCACAAAAATATGGTTTACAACAAGTCACAAAGAATTTGATTGATGTCTCTACGTACATGAGCATTGTAGGAAGTCTCCAATATCTCAGTCTAACCAAACCTGACATATCACATGCAGTCAACTTGGTTAGTTAGTTTATGCAAACACCAAATAATGAGCATCTTCAGGCTGTGAAAAGAATTCTTAGATTTGTGAAGGGTACTTCACAATATGGACTGAGACTTCTTGCACGATCACCTCTCAGATTATATGGGTTTTTAGATGCAGATTGGGGAGGTTGTGCAACAACAAGAAGGTCAACTATTGTCACGCTCTGAGCCTACATCCTGGGAAGGACTGTCACTCGAGAACCATTGTTGGCCCCTAGCAAACCCTTGGCCTAGCTTAACTCTAAGCTGAAGACTTACTCATGATAAAAATACTTTAAAAAGTAAACTGAAATCTCAATAGATAACTTAGAATATATATAGAAACATTCACTAGCCAAAATGGCACTCAAGTCTCAAACATCAATATAGAAATGGAAAGACTTAAGAACTAGCATAAACTAATTGTCTATGAAGCCTCTAACAAATGAGATGGACGTCAGGACAAGACCCACGACATCCTAATGAACTAAAATGATAAAGTAATAAAAGGGGTCCTCCGAAAGTAAAGAGACTCACCAACAACTCTGAAGCTCAACTAGAATAAACGATGCGCTGGATGCTGATCCTGGTTACCTGTATCTGCATCATTTTATGATGCAGGCCAAATGACATTAGTACATTGAATGTACGAGCATGCGAGGGGAATTATAAAATAAGACATAAGCTTGAAAGGAACTGAAAGAACATACATGGTCTCAACTCAACTCAACTTAACTCATTTCAATATAAAGCAATAATTTGAATGCAATATATAGAAAAGTTTTTAAAACATGGATAACAACTCTGTGTATTGAGAAATACAATAGTAGCTCAGTTTGTATGCAAAGATACAATATAAATTTTGTTTGTATATAAAAGTACAATTAACTCTGTGTATATAAGAATACAAAATACTTCTATTTGAGTTTCTGTACCGACAACCATCACTTAATAGCTATGTGATGATACAGAGTTTTGCCTCACGTTGTCAGGGTCATCTTATACCTTATCAGGGGTACATAACCTAACTAATATGTAGATCCACTAGTCTATGCTAAAAAGCACTAAGGAATCATTTAAAAAGTATGACCCTTTTCTACCCATGATGGCTACATGGTTTGTGGGGGTTGGGAGTTGTTTGAGCTCTCCCCCATATCGGTGCTCAAAACTACGCCGAAAATATACTAGCTCATATATTTAAAAACAGAACTCTTTCTGTGGTTTGAGATAATTACTAAAAAACTAGCCCAAAGGCTCTCTAGGAAATCAATGTTTCCTCTCTTGCTTAATTGTGAAAGCGTTTACTCTTTACTGATAAACTAGCTCAAAGGCTCTGTTGGAAATTGGTGTTTCCTTTCTTGTTTATATGTGAAAACATTTTACTCTTTGAGAATACATAGTCCCCATATACTCTTCTGAAGAAATGAACTTCACTCATTACTCTTTACTCAACTCAAAACTCAAGTCTTAAAACAAGTTTAAAGCATTTGCTAAAGACTTTTGAAAAGACTCTAGGAACTCTCTAGACTTGGCTCTTAACTTTCCTTGAATTTGAATTTATGGATTCAAGGTTATGATTCATGTTCATGGATGATTTCTAGATGTTTAAAAGTAATTTAGAATAGTTATAATCGATAGGAAGTGTTAGTACACTTTAAAAGGACTTAGACGGGCTCAACGACAAATATTGGGTGGGGGCGGACGACCCAGGTGCACTGCTGGCGCGAGGCACCAGTCCCTGAAGTTCAGAGACTGCTTTTTTGGCGCACTGCTTGTGCGTCGCAGCAGCTCTGCCCCTGATAAACCCGACGAATTTTCTTCTCATTTTCTGGTCTTAACTTGACTAATTTTGATTCTTTTTCTCAATATCTTTTTAGATTCAGATACCCAATATATGTACAGAAGAATCTACTCAAACATAACCCTAAAATCAACATGATTTCCTCAAGAACTCATCAATCTCATCCCAATCTCAAGAACAAAAGTCAATTTCAAGAACACAAATCAAGAACATTAACCTTCAACTTTCTAGAACGAATTTAACATTGAAATTAACATGAATTGCGTGATGCTATGTGAACTCACATACTTCTTAGGATCGAATCCTTGGCAAAATCCGCAATCAATTCCTCAAGAAATCGAAGAAACTAGACCTTTTCTTCTCCTTTCTCCTCTTGAGTTCTTTCTCTAAAACCGTAGCGTGAATTTGCAACTGTGTAGACTAAACCAATTCAGTTTAGACCCCTATTTAATAACCAAAAACGAAATAAATTAATTCGGTATGGAAAAGTCCATAATACCCCTTTAAAATCCGATTAACTTTCCTTATTTAGACAACCCAACTTCGGACGGGCATATCTCCCTCATACGAACTCGAAAATGAGAAAATTCGGTGGCGTTGGAAAGATAATTATAAGACATTTCATATAATATCTTGTAGCTCACCTAAATCATCATGTGCTAAGATTTATTGTCGTTTGAAGTTGACCCAAACCTCATACTTAATATAACTTGCCAAATTTCAGATTTTCATTATTTCCAAAAATGGTTCTTTCTAATTCTAGCTCTTTCAAATATTGGGATGTTACAATATCTCCCTCTTGGGAACATTCGTACTCGAATGATATCACTCTAAGTAGACTAAGGGTGTAATATCTAACATTTAGCTCAAACACCCAACAAGCAAATCTATTACATTCAGTATTGCAATTAAAGAGTACTAAGAAGAGAATTAGTACCTTGATTTGGAATTTCTCCGAACTCAAAGAGATGTGGGTATATTTTCTTCATATCCTCTTCAGCTTCCCAAGTGGCTTCCTCAACAAACTAATTTCTCCAAAGAACTTTGACTGATGCTACTTCCTTGGTCCTCAACTTGCAAACCTGGAGGTCTAGAATCTTAACATGAATCTACTCATAAGACAAGCTATCCTTAATACCAATATCTTCAGTTGGTATAATCAGTGAAGGATCGCCTATGCAGTTCTTCAACATGGAAATAAGAAAAACTGGATGATTGCTGCTAACTCTTGCGGTAGCTCCAACTCTTAAGCTACATTACCAATCCTCTTAGATATTCTGTAAGGACCAATATATCGGGAACTAAGCTTCCCCTTTTTACCAAATCTCATAACACCCTTCATGGGTGAAACCTTAAAATATACCCTATCACCTACTTAGAACTCTAAGTCCTTTCTCCTAACATCAGTGTAGGATTTCTGACAACTTTGCGCTGTTTTTAACCTCTCTTGAATAACTCTCACCTTCTCCATAACTTGATGAACTAAGTTTGGGCCTATCAACCCAGCTTCTCCAACCTCAAACCATCTAATAGGAGATCTACATCGCCTCCTATAAAGAGCCTCATAAGGAGCCATCTGGATGCTAGAATGATAACTATTGTTATAAGCAAACTCAATGAGTGGTAAGTGATCATCCCAATTACCTTTGAAATCAATCACACAAGCCCTCAACATATCTTCTAAAGTCTGAATAGTGCGCTCTGCTTGACCATCTATCTGAGGGTGAAAAGCAGTACTCAAGTTCACCTTTGAACCCAAGACTTTCTGGAATGGCTTCCAAATTGGTGCAGTAAATTGGGCACCTCTATCTGAAATAATGGAAACTGGAACTTCATGAAGTCTTACTACCTCTTGAATATATAACTTGGCATAATCCTCTGCTGAATGGGTAGTCTTTACTGGCAAAAAGTGGGCTGATTTTGTCATTATATCAATAATCACCCATATATAATCATGTTTCCTTCGAGACCGTGGAAACCCAGTAATGAAATCCATATTGATCATCTCCCACTTTCATTCCGGAAGTTCTATATTCTGAGTCATACCACCGCGCCTTTGGTGCTTTACTTTAACTTGTTGACAATTTGGGCATTTAGCAATGAACTCAGCAATACCTTTCTTCATACTATTCCACCAATAAACCTCTCTCAAGTCACGATACATCTTTCTGGAACCTGGATGGATAGAATATCTGGAGCTATGAGCTTCCTCCATGATCCTCTCTTGGAGTTCATCCACCCTTGGTACACACAACCTACCTTGATACCTCAATACCCCATCCCCCCTTGTTAAAAAACCATTACTTTTTGCTTATGAAAACATCTACATGAACACCATAAATATAATGACTCCATATTTTCAAAGAAAATGCTATGACAGCCAACTCTAGATCGTGGGTTGGATAATTCTTCTCGTGAACTTTCAGCTGTCTAGAGGCATAAGTTATAACTTTACTATCCTGGATTAACAAACAACCCAAACGAACTATGGACGCATCATAATATACAACAAAGCCTTGAGTACCCTCTGGTAAGGTCAATACTAGGCAGTAGTCAATCGTTTTCTCAATTCCTGAAAGCTTTTCTCACAAGCTTCAGACCATTGAAACTTAACTATTTTTTTTGTCAACTTGGTCAAAGGGGATGAAATAGATGAGAACATTAACCCATCGACGAACTTTCTATAATATCCAATCAACCTCAAGAAACTTCTAATATCAGTTGGAGATATGGGTCTAGGCCAATTCTGCACTGTCTCTATTTTCTGAGTATCAACTCTAATCCCATCACCGAAAATAGTGTGGCCTAGGAATGACACACACTCAAGCCAGAACTCACACTTAGAGAACTTGGCATACAATTCTCTATCATTTAGAGTTTGGAGAACTATTCTGAGATGACTAGCATGATCTTCCTCATTTCTCGAATAGATTAGTATGTCATCAATGAATACGATAACAAACATATCTAAATAAGGCTTGACTACTCTATTCATAAGGTCCATGAACGGTGCAAGCACATTAGTCAAACCAAAGAACATAACTAGGAACTCATAGTGACCATAACGGGTCCTGAATGCTGTCTTTGGAATATCACAATCCCTTACTTTCAACTAATGGTACCCAGATCTGAGGTCTATCTTGGAAAAACAAGTGGCACCCTAAAGTTGATCGAATAGATCATCAATTTTCAAAAGAGGATACTTACTTTTGATAGTAACCTTGTTCAACTGACGGTAATCTATACACATTCTAAGAGAACTATCTATCTTTCTCACAAATAAGACCAGAGCGCCCCAAGGTGAGACACTTGGTCGAATAAAACCCTTCTCAAGGAGATTTTTCAACTGCTCTTTAAGATCTTTTAACTCTAATGGTGCCATCCTATTTGGCTGAATAGATATAGGATGAGTATCAGGAAGAAGATCTATACCGAAGTTTATTTCTCTCTCAGGAGGGACTCCGAGAAGATCATCTGGAAAGACTTCTGGAACCTCTTTTACTATTGGAATTGACTGAATATAAGGTATCTCAACACTAGAGTCATTAACTCGGACTAAGTGATAGACGCACCCCTTGGAAACTAACTTTCTCGCCTTAAGGTACGAAATAAAATGACCCTTAGGCACTGCTGAACTACTCTTCCACTCAATAACTGATTCATTAGGAAACTGGAACTTAACAACTCGAGTTCTGAGGCATAACAGGAATGAAGCCAATCCATACCTAGAATGACATCAAAATCTACCATGTCTAACTCAACTAAATTAGCCATGGTGCTCTTGTGATTGACGAAAATGGTACAATCACAATAGACTCTCTTTGGCAGAATAGACTCACTAGCAGGTGTAGAAACACTAAAGGGCTCAGGAAGTTTCTCAGGAAGAACATCAAAATTCATCGCAACATAAGGAGTTACAAAGGATAAACTCGCTCTTGTATCTAGCAAAGCATAAACATCAAAGTTAAAGACTTGGATCATACCAGTGACAACAACTAGTGAATCCTCTTGCTCTTAGCGACTAGTAATAGCATAAAGACGGTTTCCTCCTCCGCCTGCCCCTGAAGTAGCTCCTCTAGATGCATCTTTGTCTGGTAGAGCAACTGAAGAAGATTAGGCTCTATTGCCCCCATTACCATTACCCTGCTTGTTCTTAGGACACTCTCTCATAAAATAACTGTTCTAACCACACTTGAAGCAACCAGTGGAGCCATCACGACAAACCCCTAAATAGTTCCTACCACACTTAGCACATGCAGGAGTCTTAGTACCCCCTTGTGACATACTATCTTGAGAATGCATAGGTTTAACTCTGAAATTCTATGAATTCTGACTATTGTACTCATATTTGTTCCTTGGTGCAGGTGCACTAGCAGATGATGGAGTAGGTCCCTTTTGTTTCTGTTGGAAAGATGACCGGTTGGCATTACTCTTCTACTGCTCGAACTCATTCCCTGTCTTTGCTCTCTTGTTTTGAAATTCCTCTCTATCTTTCAGCTTTTCTTCCTCAACCTGTTGTACATGGATCATCAACCTTGCTATGTTCATAGCTCCTATTAGCATAGCTGCCCTGCCTTCCCTACTAGACAACTGAGACAACCCGACAACAAACAAACTCATCATGCTTTTCATGTCAGCAACCATCTCCGAAGCATAGCGGGAAAGTTGTGTTAAATTCAGACTGTACTTGTCACGCCATGAGACTACCCCCAAGACGCGAACATGGGACCTAGGACCACAAGTAATCCCAAGTTAACCCTACTGGCCTGGTCATGAGCATACTAAATATAATAAATTGATGAGGAAGCTAAATCATACATAAAAATGAAAAGATAGGGAATACCCATATACTATAACTGATATAAATGATAATTGATGAGTTTAATATAAAGATGATATTAACTCAATACTAAGCTGAATCTAACTGTCTGAAAAAAGCCTATAACTGACTAGAAATGCTGGGACAGGCCCTAGCTAAGTCTAGCAAAACTGAAACTAAATGACTAAAAATAATACTGAAAAGAGACTCATGACTATTGTCTTCGGAGAATGAGGACTCACCACTGATTCTGCTTAACTGGAGATCGGGAACCGATCTAAGTGTGATCTGGATGCTGAGAACCTGAACCTACATCACAAGAAGATATAGTGCACGTATGCGTCAGTACTTGAAAGGTACTGAGCATGCAGGATAAAATACAGCTGAAATAACATATAATTGAACAAAGCAAATAAGCAATGACATAATCTGAACATGATATAGATACTGAATGCTGAGATGACTGGATACAGTGACCAATTTATAACATACTAAAACTGAATACTGACTATACTGATAAATGGTCAATGCAATAGAATCTGACTGAACTGTGGGAGCTACTAATAACCGATAATAAAACCACATGAGCTAAATGTGGAGTCCAATGTATACGCCCCATCGAGAGGACCCAATATACCCTACCAGAGGTATAGAGGCATGCTGGCGTGATCACTGAAATAATGCCCACAGAAGGGACTTACAACCTACATGGCTAGTAGTTCTGGGACTATTTGAGTACGCTGAACCCTAGTCCAACTCGGTATTATGCTACTCCTAATGGATTAGTGATTAACACATTATGACTGAATTTCTGTAAGTTACTGGATAGCTCAAACTGAACATGCAAAACTGAGAATGCAACAATTAAACTGATAATGATGCATTCATAAACTGAGGCATGTATAACTGAATACTGAAATATCTGACCTAACATGTGTAGTTCAAGAACTAAAGAAATACATAGCTAGGGTTCTGAAATTCATGCAATAAACTGAATATTAACATACTAATCTGATTTGGATCATTCTAACAGCTAGGAACCCAACAATTCTAACATCCAAGAAACCCTAGGTCTAGTCTTAATAAGGGAATCAAGAAATTGATTGAAAACTAGGGACCTAATGGGTGAAAGGAACCCACTAGTGAAATCCCACATACCTGATGATGAATTCCACGGAGAAATCTTTCGATTTCAGGGATGGAACTGAAGAAAACTTGCTGCGTTCTTGAACTAGGGTTCTTGACTTCTTTCTCCTCTTAGCGTTCTAATTTTCTAAGTTTTGATTAATGATTTGACTTAGGTAAGTTCTAGTTATGTTTCTAGGCTTAAACTGACTAAAACCTCATAATTTAGGGTCTAAACGACGTAGCTTAGGGGTCCAACAAAATAGGAAAAGGACCAAAACAACCCTAACTTAATTCTGGCAAAGCCCATCCACGGAAGGAACAATGGTCCGTCGTTTGATCTACCGGCCGTCGTTTGGGTCCTTCGGTTAAGTTTGTCTGGCAGGTTTTCACTAAAACAAACATAACTTTTTACTCGGAGGTCGGATTTTAGCAAACTTGGTGGAGTTGAAAAGAGAATTCAATTATCTATCATATCATAGGTCATGTGACACATAATTCATTTTGTGCTAATAGTTATGATCATTTGAAGTTGACCCTATCAATATTTTTCCTCTAACTGGCTGCTGACCCTCATCTACGGTCAGACCTACGGATCATGCATTGAACAACGGTCCGTGCTGGTTGACCGTAGTTCATGTTAGAGGCTGGGTAAAGGAGTCTTGATCCACGGACTGTGGTTTGACCTACGGACCATGGGTCGAGACTTGGTCGATTTTTTGAGCTGGGTTTGGGGAGGGGTTGCAGTGGTGAACCACGGAGCACCAGCACGGGCCGTGGTCTGACCTACGGTTCGTGGATGGCAACCGTGGGTTGCACTTGCAACTTCTCAAAATATGCATTTTGGTCTATCTAGGATATGGGGTGTTACAGTACTCAAGAACACTCAAAGAATCATGCTTAAGAGTGAGAAACTCTCGTACCTTTACTTCTCTCAATTCTCGGGGAAAGAAACTCTCCAAGAAGGCCTCTTCAAATAAAGCCCAACTCACAAGTGGTGCACCTCAACTCGATTCTTTTTCCATTGATTAAACCAAATTCTAGCGACACCCTTTATTTGGTATGCATCTAGTTCCACCCTTTCGGCATCAACAACATGAATAATCTCAAAAACCTTCTGAAGCTCCTCATTAAGTTTTCTGGATCCTTAGTGACACTTGAACTAGTGAAGCTTTAAGGATTCATCCTTAAGAACTCACGGATTCTTGAAGTATCAGCCACTTCATGTCGATTCTCTCTCTGACCAACTTGATTGGTCACAACTTGGCTGAACATCCGGATAGCTTCACGGAACTCAGTATTGGTGACCTCTCCTTGGGGTTGCACTTCAGGTGCATTAGGTACCTCTTGTTCCTGTGGTTTAACATTCCTTCTAGCGGGACGACCTTTGACAGCTCTTCGTGGAGGCATGATCTGAAAGACACGTGCAAGCACAAATTATAAGAAACTTTTTAGAGATAAAATCTATCGCACGAAATGAGTATGAAAGAAGTGAGATAGTTCATAAGTGTTGCAGCCTCCTAATTATAGATGTGGCGCGCTTCACAACGATAACTAGGACTCTACATACACAACTTCATAGACTCCCTAGGACTCTTGAACTTTATGCTCTGATACTCAAGAACCATTGGTGGCCCCAAGCGAACCCTTGGCCTAACTTAACTCTTAGCGGAAGACTTACTCATGATAAAAATAATTTAAAAAGTAAACTTAAATCTCAATTGATAACTTAGAATGTATATATAAACATAAACTAGCAAAAATGGCACTCAAGTCTCAAACATCAAAGCAAGAATAGAAAGACTCAAGAACTAACATCAACTAACTGTATATGAAGCCTCTAACAACTAAGATGGACGTTAGGACAAGACCCACAATATTCTAATGAACTAAAATGATAAAGTAATAAAAAGGGGTCCTCCGAAAGCAAGGAGGCTCACCAACAACTCTGAAGCTCAACTAGAATCAACGATGTGCTGGATGCTGATCCTGGTTACCTATAGCTGCATCATAAAACAATACAGGCCAAATGACATCAGTATATTGA
Source organism: Solanum raphanifolium (assembly GCA_036250405.1). Taxonomy (NCBI): domain Eukaryota; kingdom Viridiplantae; phylum Streptophyta; class Magnoliopsida; order Solanales; family Solanaceae; genus Solanum; species Solanum raphanifolium. Next base: position 6,783 of record JAJOOE010015214.1, on the reverse strand, counting down.
ATGTACGAGCATGTGAGGGGTATTATAAAATAAGACATGAGCTTTAAAGGAACTGAAAGAACATACATGGGCTCAACTTAACTCATTTCAATATAAAACAATAATACGAATGCAATACAAAGAAAGGCATTTAAAACATGGATAACAACTCTGTGTATTGAGAAATACAATAGTAACTCAGTTTGTATGCAAAAATACAATATAAGCTCTGTTTGTATATAAAAACACAAATAAATCTGTGTATATAAGAATACAAAATACTTCTGTGGGAGTTTCTCTAACCGACAACCATCACTTAAGAGTTATGTGATGATACAACATTTTGCCTCATGTGGATCCACTAGTCTATGCTAAAAAGCACTAAGGAATCATCTAAAAAGTATGATCATTTTCTACCCATGATGGCTACATGGTTTATGGGGGCTGGGAGTTACTCTCTCCCATATCGGTGCTCAATACTACTCCCAAAATATACTAGCTAATATGTTTAAAAACATAACTCTTTCTGTGGTTTGAGATAATTACTCAAAAAATAGTCCAAAGGCTCTTTAGGAAATTAATGTTTCCTCTCTTGCTTACTTGTGAAAGCGTTTACTCTTTACTGAAAAACTAGCTCAAAGGTTCTATTGGAAATCGGTGTTTCATTTCTTGTTTAAAAGTGAAAATATTTTACTCTCTGGGAATACATAATCTCCATATACTCTTCTAAAGAAATAAACTTCACTCATTACTCTTTACTCAACTCAAAACTCAAGTCTTAAAACAAGCTTAAAGCACTTGCAAAAGTCTTTTGAAAAGACTCTAGGATCTCTCTAGACTTGGCTCTTAACTTTTCTTGAATTTGGATTTATGGATTCAAGGTTATGATTCATGTTTATAGAAGATTTCTAGATGTTTAAAAGTAATTTAGAATAGTAAAAATCGATAGGAAGTGTTAGTACACTTTACAAGGACTCAAATGGGCTCAACGACAAATATTGTGTGGGGACAGACGACCCAGGTGCACTGCTGGCGCGGGGAGCCATCCCCTGAAGTTCAGAGACTGCTTTTTGGGCGCATTGCTGGCGCGTCGCACCAGCTCTCCCGCAGGTAAACTTGACAAATTTTTCTTCTCGTTTTCTAGTCTTAACTCGAATAATTTCGATTCTTTTTCTCAATTTCTTTTTAGATTCAGATACCCAATATATGTACAGAAAAATATACTCAAACACAACCCTAAAATCAACATGATTTCCTCAAGAACACATCAATCTCATCCCAATCTCAAGAACAAAAGTCAATTTCAAGAACACAAATCAAGAACATTAACCTTCAACTTTCTAAAACAAATTTAACGTTGAAATTAACATGATTGGCGCGTGGATGAACAAATCCAGTGCTATGTGAACTCGCATACCTCTTAGGATCGAATCCTTGGCGAAATCCGCAATCAATTCCTCAAGAAATCGACGAATTTAGACATTTTCTTATCCTTTCTCCTCTTGAGTTCTGTCTAAATCCCTAGCGTGATTTTTCCATTGTGTAAACTGAACCAGTTCAGTTTAGACCCCTACTTAATTTCCAAAAACGAAATAAATTAATTGGGTATGGAAAGTCCAAAATACCCCTTTAAAATTTGGTTAACTTTCCTTATCTAAACAACCCAACTTCGAACGAACATATCTCCCTCATACAAACTCAAAAATGAGAAAACTCGGTGGCGTTGGAAAGATAATTCCAAGAACTTTCATATAGTATCTTGTAGCTCACCTAACTAATTATGTGTTGATAGTTATGGTCGTTTGAAGTTGACCCAAAACTCATACTTAATATAACTTGCAAATTTCAGATTTTCATTATTTCCAAAAAGGATTCTTTCTAATTCTAGATCTTTCAAATAGCGGTATGTTACAAATATAGGATACACAATTTACTTAGGTGGAAACTGCATATCTTGGGCCTCCAAGAAGCAACACATAGTGTCAAGGTCTAGTGCTGAGGCATAATACAGGGCACTTGCCTCTAGTGTAGCTGAAATCACCTACATCCTAAGAGACATTGAAGTTTACTTAAAGACATATCCTACATTGTTTTGTGACAACATTAGTGCATTATACATGACTGTAAATCCAGTCTTACATGCTAGAACTAAACACGTAGAAATGGATTATCACTTTGTTAGGGAGAAGGTAGCCAGAGGGAATCTTGTCACACTCTTTGTTCAATCAAACGACCAGTTAAATGATATTCACACCAAAGCATTGACAAAGCACGAGTTCACAAAGTTTCGAAGCAAGCTAGGAGTGAGTGTTCCACCTCTCAGTATCTTGAGGGTACGTGTTGTGAAATAGGGTTAGAAGAGAAGTAGTATACCTTGTATCCTAACTCTAAACATATTCTAACTCTAATGTATCTCCTTAGATTTGTAGTTGTACTAGGATTCTACTTGTGGCAGTATGTAATTCTATAAGTAGCATACGTACTGTACGCAATTATCACCAAGAAATAATATCATTCCTTCTCTCTGGTTGTTTGTTTTCTACAATTGATACATTTAGTATAAATTCAAATTTACGTATCATATCTAAAAAAAAATTAGTGCATGATACATTACTTGTAACATCCCGCTAATTGAAAGAACTAGAAAGAGTTAGAGTTGGAAATAATCTTTTTCGGAAAGAATGAAAAATCTGGAAATTAGTTAAGTTATGTTAATTTTGGGTTTTTTTTCAACTTCAAACGACTATAACTCCAAGATTAGGATGATTTAGGTGTGCTTCCAGATACTATAGGAAGTATCTTGGAATTATCTTTCCAACGCCGCTTGGTTTGCGCGATTCTGAGTTTGTATGAGTGAGATATGCCCATTGGAAGTTGGGCCATTCAAATAAGGAAAGTGTAATCCAAATTTTGGAAAGGTAGTTTGGTCATTTTCTTACCCAATTATTTTAATTCATGTTTAGGAGTTTATTTGGGGTCTAATCAGAATTAGATCAGTTTAGAAAATTGGAAATTCACTCTAGGGCTTGGAGAAAAGAGGAGAACGGAGAAAAAGGTTCAAGAATCGTCGATTCTTGGAGATTTGCGTGTGGATTTCGTCAAGGGGTGATCCCTATGAGGTATGTGAGACTTTCATAGTGTTGGGTTCGTTCACCCACGCGCCAATCATGTTTAGTTCAGAAAAAATCATCCTAAAAAGGGTTGAAAGTTTGATGTTCTTGATATGTGTTCTTGAATTTATTTTCGTTCTTGAATTGGGTTGAATTGAGGAGTTCTTGAGATTATCGCGTCGAGTTTTAGAGTTGTTTTGGGTTAGGTTCTTGGGTGCATTTGCTGTGTATCTGAATCTGAACAGAATTTGAGAAAAATAGTCGAGTTTAGGCAATTTGGGGTTGGAAAAACGAAGAAGGAAAATGTCGGGCAAAATTGGGGTGCCAGCCCGCGTCGCGGACCTGCCCCACCATTTCCCAAAAATTTTCTCTGCGTCACGGACCGTTCTGCCTCAAAAATAAATTTTGCGATTAAATATTTTAATGCATCTCCGCGTCGCGGACTTGCTTCCAGACAGTGATTTCTTGATCTTTTCTAATGTTTGACTATCTAAAAACACTCCTAAACATCATGAAATCCTTCCTATCACAAATCACAATCCTTGAATCCATAATTCAATTCAAGAAAAGTTAAGAGTCAAGTTAAGAGGTTAAGAGTTAAGTCAAGAGAAGTTCATAAAGTTTTCCAAAAGCCTTTCACAAACATTTTAACTTTGTTTTAAGACTTAAGCTTTGAGTTGAGTAAAGAGTAAGAGTAAAGTTTAATTCTTCAAAGATTATATGGGAACTAAGTATTCCCAAGAGTTAAAAATGTTTTCACATTTGAGCAAGAAGGGAAACACAGATTTCCAAGAAGAGTTTTTAAGCTAAGTTTTGAGTAATTATCTCAATCCAAAGAAAGAGTTTCATTTTTAAAACATATGAACTAAGTATATTTTGGGAGTAGTATTGAGCACTGATATGGGGACGCGAGTTCACAATAACTCAAGCCTCCATAAACCATGTAGCCATCATGAGTAGAAAAAGGATCATACTTTTTAGATGATTCCTTAAGTGCTTTTTAGCATAGACTAGTGGATCCACTTAGTTAAGGCATTCTATATGACGACAAAATATAGGATAGTTCGGGCAGCGTTGGCAAGACGTTGTATCACCACTTAGGCTCATAGTAGTGGTTGTCGGTTAGAGAATCTCCTATAATATTATATTACTTTATTTTATGAGTAAGTTGAGTTGTTATCGCATTTTCTTTAACAAACTGAGTTTATTTCTATTGTTTTAAAAGCTTTCCATATATTGCATGTATTGTTGCTTTATATTGAGTTAAGTTATTCATGAATTGAGTAAAGCCAAGGTAAGTGTTCCTTTCCGATTCTTTTCAAGCTTACGTTATATTTTATTATTCCCCTCACATACTCGTACATTGAAGGTATTGATGCCATTTGACCTTCATCTTTTAATGATGCAGACACAAGTAACCAGGATCAGCATCCAGTGCCTCGTTGATCCAGTTGAGCACTCAGAGTCTGTTGGTGAGCCTCCTTGCTTTTCGGAGGACTCCTTTTTACATTGCTTTCTAGTATTTCAGTTGTTAGAATGATCAGGGGTCTTGTCCCGACATCCCTCTTTGTTTGAGAGGCTTCATAGATGAGTAGTTATAGTCCTTTAGTCTTATATTTCAAATGTTTTTCTATGAAACTTAGTAGCCATTTTGGGCTAGTTTGAGTGTTTTCTTAAAGCCATTATAAGTTTAATTCATAATTTTTTTGTTTGAGATTATTTCTTATGTTTAAGTCTTCCGCTGAGTAAGTAAGCTAGGCCAAGGGTTCACTTGCGGCCAGCAATGGTTCTCGAGTTCTAGTCCCGCCCAGTGTGTAGGCTCGGAGAGTGACAAACTTGGTATCAGAGCACAGAGTTCAAGAGTAGTCTATGAAGCCGTGTCAGTAGAGTCCTAGTTATCGGTGTGAAGCGCACCACATCTATAATTAGGAGGTTGCAACACTTAGGAAATTATCTCACTTCTTTCATACTCATTTCATGCTATAGAGTTCATCTTTATAAAGTCTCCTTGTTATTCGTGCTTACGCGTGTTTCCAGTCAATCATGCCTCCACAAAGAGTTGTCTGAGGTCGTCTTGCTAGGAGGAAAGTTTAGGAGCAAGGGGTACCTAATGCACCTGAAGTGCAACCCCAAGGGGAAGTCACCAATGCTGAGTTCAAGGAAGCGATCAGGAAGTTGAGCCAAGTTGTGACGAACCAAGCTGGGCAAAAAAGGGGGGCTCGACAAGAAGAAGTCGATACTTCGAGGATCTGAGAGTTCTTGAGGATGAATCCTCCAAGTTTCACTGGTCCAAGCACTATTAAGGATCCAAATAACTTTATTGAAAAATTGCAAAAGGTATTAGAGGTCATGCACATTACCGATGTTGAGCGAGTTGAACTAGTTGGATATCAACTGAAGGATGTTTCTAGGACTTGGTTTGACCAGTGAAAGAAGGCTAGAGCTGAGGGAGCACCACCTGCGAGTTGGGCTTGTTTTGAGAAGGCCTTCTTGGGGGGTTTCTTTCCCCGAGAATTGAGAGAGGCCAAGGTACGAGAGGTTCTCACTCTTAAGCAAGATTCACTAAGTGTTCATAAGTATGGGTCGAAGTTCACCCAACTATACCATTATGCTCCGGAGATGATTGCAGATATGAGGAGTAGAATGAGTTTGTTTGTTGCTGGGCTGTCTCGTCTGTTGAGTAAGGAAGGTAAGGCTACAATGCTAATAGGTGACATGGATATAGCAAGGTTGATGGTCTATGTGTAGCAGGTTTAGGAGGAGAGCTGAAGGATAGGGATGAATTTAGAAATAAGAAAGCTAAGACGTTAGGGAATAAGTCCGGGCAACAAAGAAATAATGCGAACCGGTCTTCTTTCCAACAAAAGCAAAAGGGACCTGCTCCATCATTTGCTAATGCACCTGCACCCAGAAACAAAGGTGAGTACAATAGTCGAAATTCACAACACTTCAGAGGTAGACCTGCACAGTCTCAGGGTAGTGTGGCACAAAGAGGTAACTGGGCTCCTGCATGTGCTAAGTGTGGTAGAACCCACCCAGGTAAGTGTTGCGATGGCTCCACAGGCTATTTCAAGTGTTGTCAAGAGGGTCACTTCATGAAAGAGTGCCCTAAGAACCTCCAAGGTAATGGAACCAGGGTAATAGAGCCCAATCTTCATCAGTTGCTCCACCAGCAGGGCTGCACCTAGAGGAGCTACTTCTGGTATTGGCGAAGGAGCAAACCGACTTTATGCGATCACTAGTCGTCAAGAGCAAGAAAATTCTCCAGATGTTGTCACTGGTATGATCAAAGTCTTTACTTTTGATGTTTATGCTTTGCTAGACCCAGGATCAAGTTTATCTTTTGTGAATCCTTATGTTGCAAATAATTTTGATGTTCTTCCTGAGAAACTTTGTGAACCCTTTTGTGTTTCTACACCTGTTGGGGAGTCTATTCTAGTTGAGTGAGTATATCGTGATTGTGTCATTTCCATCAATCACAAGAACACCATGGCTGATTTAGTTGAGTTAGACATGGTAGATTTCGATGTCATTCTTGGTATGGACTGGTTTTGTAACGACTCGGAAAATGATAGAGTGAAACTAGAGCCTCACATGTGAGTTTGGAGTCGAGAACTTAATGAAATGATTATATTTGAATTTGACCAAAAAAGTTCTTAAAAATGTGCTTCGGAAGTTACCGGAAACTTGTTTA
>JAJOOE010015212.1:0-15323 GCA_036250405.1 Solanum raphanifolium | reverse complement strand
ATAAAGCTTAAATCAAAATCAAATTAATACTAATGCAAAAAGAAAATCAATTCAACACTAAGAATGACAATAATATTGAATATTTGTTCTTTAGTTTTACATTGGTTTAGACAATTAAAATATATAATCTAATTTTAATTTTCTTTAATATTTAGTCATGTAACTAATACTTATTAAACTTAATTTTAGCATGATTTAGTACTTTTAAATTATGATCATTTTCATTATGACTTGTTAATTTGCAATATTTGTTTTACGCGATTTCATTATTATTATTTTTGTTGGATATTTTAGTGTCATTAATCATATCATATTGTATTATATTTTTAAGAAACATCTTAGATAGTTGTATTTTGGTAGGACTAAAGAAATATTTGAAGTACAAGTAAATTATATGTTTGTATGAATACTTTACCGGAAAAATCCGAAAATCCCGAAAAAACCCGAGTTTTATTGGTTTGGTTTATAAATCTGACACAAATGGTTTGGTTTGATATTTGAAAAACCCGAACCAACCCGGCCATGTACACCCCTACTCACATAGGTGATATCTGTCGAGAATGCTCCTGTAAGTTTAACACTCCACCCATACGGGATACAGATTTTTCATTAAGAGTTTTTTGAAAACTCAACCTCCACAATTTACTACAGGAAACAATGCACTCACATCATAGGGAGGGAATAAAAAATTAGTGCATTTTTTCACAACAAGTCATCATATGATTAGTTTTTTCCCTTTGAACCTGGTTATAGGATCTCTAGTCCCCAGGTTGGGTTTCCTCATATATGACTCAAGGATTTGTAGGCTTCAATCCCATCCCCCTCGATGTGCCCCAGACCTTTTCTCTCATTAAGGCCTTAGCAAGAGGATTGCAAGATTATCACAAGATTTGACATAATCAACATTAATGGTACCATTTGTCAAATATGATCTTACATTATTGTGTTTCCTTCTTATAGGTCTGGGTTTACAGTTGTAGTAACAGTTTTGAACACTACCAATTGCAGCGGTGCTATTACAATGAATTAAAACAAGAGAAATTGATTTTTCAAAATAAGGTGTTTGAAATAACAAATCTCTTAACCAGTTCGCTTCCTCACTAGCTGAAGCTAAATCAATTAGTTCAGCCTCTATGGTAAAGTTAGCAATAATAGTTTGCTTTTTTGATCTCCAACAAACAGCACCACCACCTAAAGTAAAGACATAACCAGTGGTAGAACAGGAATCACCTGATAAAGTGTTCCAATCTGCATCACAAAAGCCTTCAAGTACAACAGAATATTTTTTATAGAACAAACCAAAATTTTTTGTTCCAATTAAATATCTCATAGCTCTTGTTATAGCATGCCAATGTTCACTACCTGGCTTGCTTGTAAACCTGCCAAGTACTCCTACTGCATATGCAATATCAGGCCTAGTGCAATCGTTACATACCTCAAACTTCCGATTATACTAGCATATTTCTTTTGATTTATTACATCATTTTCACTTTCAACAGGAAATAAGTGAACACTTGAATCAAAAGGAGTTGCAACATACTTGCAATCAAGAAAGTTATAATTTTTCAAAATTTTCTCAACATAATGTGACTGGTCAAGGGAAATTTCATCACATGTTCTTGATATTTTTATTCCAAGAATAACATTTGCCTCACCAAGATCTTTCATATCAAAATGGCTTCTAAGAATATTTTTAGCTTTATCAATAACATTCATGTTAGAGCCAAAGATCAACAAATCATCAACATATAGGCAAATAATAATCACATGTGAATTATTCCAAGACTTACGATATATGCACTTATCACACTCATTTGTTTTAAAACCATTTTCAATCATGCAGGAATCAAACTTTTAATGCCATTGCTTAGGTGCCTGTTTCAAGCCATATAGGGATTTAGTAAGTTTACATACTTTGCTTTCTTGGCCTGCTTCAACAAAAGACTCGGGTTGATCCATATAAATTTCCTCATTTAGGTTTCCATTTAAAAAAAAACAGTTTTTACATCCATTTGATGAATTTGCAAATCAAAAATTGCAGCCATAGCAATTAAAAGTCTTATGGATGTAATTCTTGTTACCAGTGAAAAAGTATAAAAAAATTCTAGGCCTTCTAGTTGTTTAAAACCTTTTGCAACTAGCCTAGCCTTGTATTTATCAATATATCCATCCGATCTCAACTTTTTTCTTAAGACCCATTTGCAACCAATAGTTTTACAACCCTGTGGTAAATCAACTAACTTCCAAGTTTTATTAGAAATTAATGATTCCATTTCATCATTTATAGCCTCTTTCCAAAATATAGAATCATGTGAAGATAATGCTTCTTTCAAAGTGAGAGGGTCATCTCCAACATTAAACACATAAAAATCAGGACCAAAATCTTTTCTACTTTAGTTCTTTTACTTCTTCTTAACTCAAAATCATCAATTTCTTTATTTTTTTAAAAGTAGAAGTAGAAGAACTAGGTAGTGACAAAATATTTTGTTCAATCCTTTGACCTCCACTATTTTTAAAATCAAAAGGGAATTTATTTTAATGAAAAATAACATCACCCGATTCTATCACAATATTATCTTCAAGATTAAAAAATCTATAGGCTGTACTATTTGAAGCATAACCAAGAAAAGCACAAGTAGTAACTTTCTTACCCAATTTTGTAATCTTGGGATCCATTAGCCTCACAAAGGCTAGCTAACCCCAAACTTTTAGATATCCCAAACTTGGCTTGTAACCTTTTCATAATTCAAAAGGTGTCAATTTTGACTTTTTATGAGGCACACGATTCAACACATAACAAGCAGTTAAAATAGCTTCACCCCATAAATTTAAAGGTGCATGTGACTCAATAAAAATAACATTAGACAATTCAACCAAAGTTCTATTTTTTCTTTCCGCTACTCCATTAGATGAAGGAGAATAAGGAGGAGTAGTTTCATGAATTATTCCCAATGTCTAACAAAAGAATTAAACTCATTTGACTCATATTCACGGCCTCTATCACTTCTAATTCTTTTTTATTTTTCTTCCAAACTGATTTTCAACCTCATGGAGATAAGTTTTAACATTTTCAAAAGCATCACTTTTATTTTTCATCAAGTAAACATATGTAAACTTAGAAAAATCATCAATGAAAGTGATAAAATACCTATTACCTCCACGAGTAAAAATTCCACCAAGTTCACAAATATCAGTATGAACTAATTCTGACAAATCAATTTTTCTTTCAACTTGGAAATGAGGCCTTTTAGTGATTTTGGCTTTACTACAAGCCTCACACTTTTCAAAATTATTTTTAATCATTGGGATTAATCCTAAACTACTCATGATTCCAACATAACGATCATTAATATGACACAAATGAGCATGCCAAAAATTAGTAGCAGAAAGCATATAAACAGATGTAGAAGCTTTATTCACTTCTACATTCAATTTGAACATCCCATCACAAGCATACCCCTTTCCCACAAATATATCCTTCTTCACAATTACATACTGATCAGATTCAATAATCTGTTTAAAGCCTGATTTATTAAGAAGAAAACTAGACATCAAATTTTTTCTCATGGAAGGAGTATAGAGTACATCTTTCAAAGCTAACACCTTTCCAGAGGTAAAGCACAATTCGACATCTCCCGTTCCAAGAACTTGAGTTTTGTGAGAATCAACAAGCATGATGGTTTGGGCTCCTCAAAATGAGTCTATTTTTTAAACCAGTCTTTGCCATAACAAACATGACGGTTTGCACCAGAATCATCCCACCATCCATCAACACTTTCAGTCATGTTTATATCGGTAATCACCGCCACAAAAGGTTCTTCGGTAACGTTTTCCTGAGGGTTAGGACCACGTTTCCGGAATCTGCAAAATCGAGCAATTTGCCCACTCTTGCCACAAACAAAGCACAGTCCCTTATCTTGGACTTGTTGATTTTGTGCTTGGTTATTTTCACCATTATTTTTCTTTGGAGATCTACTATTATTTTTTCTTCTTATGCTTCAAAGAAGTAATTTTGTGAGTTTCAAGAGTAGCATTATTTGAAGTAATTAAATTTACCTTCGTTGTGATGTTGCTCTTTTTTTTTGTAAAAGTGCATCTTGGCCCTTTTCCTCTTCACCATCGCACTTTTTCACTTTCTCATGATCAAAAATAAGTTCATCATCATCCATGTAGGTGTCGTCAACTTTATTAGGATTCTTCTCAGTTAACACATAAGAAACATTGAGAAGACTTAAGTTGAAAAGTATTTTACCCTTCCATCTTTTGAAATGGTTACCATTGAACTGAAATGGCTTGTTAAGGTCTGTCATCTTGACATCCGCGGTTTTTTCAATTGTAGTCATTATGAATCTCCTTAAAATTGTTAGTGAAAACTTACAAGATAACAAAAATACAAGATTACAATTGAAAATAAAAATGAAGAAATAAATCTCTTTAGGCTGAGGCGCGGATATCTCGCTCTCTTTAAGGAGATTCAAGCCCACTACAGCAAATGTTTTCACCGGTCCAGCAGTAGTCTTTCTTGACTTGTCCCCTCTAGGATATAATAGCCTTAACACAAAATATAACTCAACAACTCTGGACAAGAGTTGAGTCCAAAGCTCCACAAAAGAAACACCTCCCTTCAACTAATAAAAACTTTCTTTTCGACAAACTTTATGCACTATATATTTTTCTTGTGTATTGTGTGTTGCAAGCCAAATGAAAACCACCACTATTTATACTAGAAGAAGTCTTTCTAGTAATGAATAGGAAGATAATAGGATAGTAAATAGTGAAGATAATAGCCTTAGGAGTTATATAGGTTACAAAAAATAATTGGGAATAAAGAGTGAAGAAGTAATGGTCATAGTTGACCACTACACACATTCTGCCAGAAAGCCACAACGGACAACAAAAATGGCCAACGTTCACATCAAACTTAATCAGCAATGAAGTGTGACAATTAAGACAAATTCAACGGCTAAAAGAGTAATGGACCATGCTGAGTAATTAAGGTATAATGGTCTAATTTCTGACAGGTATGAAGCCATGGAATTGGAGACAGCACTTCAACATAATTTTAAAATATTAAAATGCTCCTAAAACTAACATTCATCATTTTATCATTTTGTTGTGTTGTGTGCTTTATGAACGTCGGTCTACAGCAGTGAAAGTACGATTAATTTCATCGATCGAACGAAAATCGCTTCTTGCTTGCGGGAGATTAGTTTTAAGTCATTGTCTCGAGAGCTACCTACGGGCTATACCTTACGTTCAAGCACACCAATTTCAGTGGAATTTGAATACTACAGGGATCGCGGACGGAACAAAAGAGGCTGGCTGATTCGATCAAGTAGAGCTAACTCAATAAAATTTATAGGAATATATTTGATCATTTTCCTGTTCTTTTATTATATAACCAAATCAGAGTAGAAATATTCTATATTTAGCGGCCCCTACAAATCTCACTCATCACCAAAGGCCAAAGCCTCTTCATTATTATTTCCCAAAGAAGGGAACTCCATTATTAATTGGAGTAGTTGCATGTCTAGTATTCTTGTCTTCTTTATAAATAATAAATGAAAAAACACCATCTTCAAAGCACTTTTTTTTCCATTAGTTTTTTCAAAATTAAGAAATACCACCAATGGCCATTTGGATTTCAATAATTTTTTTTAACCATTTTGTTCAAAGGGCTCGTCCCTTATCTCTTCTTCACCCTAGAGCTTCAAGGCCATTTTCCTATTTTGAGTCCAAGCAACAAGAGCCACAATGCTATCATGAGGAGGAGGATCATTGTCATGTTGATATTAAACATGATGAGAACAAAGTAATGTTTTAATTTATCAACTTCTTTTTTAGTTATATAATCTACTATCACTACTATGGTGATAACATGCAATTAGCTACCAAATTTGTTAGTAATTCCTAGCTAATTTGTAGCTAAAAATCTTTTGCTAGTTATCTTATAACCCCTTGCTAATCGGTAGTGAAATGGGATTAGCATGAAATTTTTGCTATTTATTAACTACACAATTTTGTCTGATTATATCTCCATTTTTATTTCATGTTGATTAGTTAATGTTATTCGATGTCATCATAACATACTGTTTTTTTTGCTATCGTTATCATATTATTTGTTGTAGCATGGTGGGAACAAATAATGTTTTCCTATGGAAAATTAGGAAATTTGTCACTATTTCAGTGACAATTTGTTTCCCATCATGGATTTTTCTAGTGAGCTGATTTGGTACTGAGAGATGAGTGGGAAAATCGTATTCTACAACATAAATTTTTCTAGTAATTTGTGATGGGAAAAATCTTTGTTTCTAGTAATGTCCCGAGACTTCTAGTTAATGTGGAGAGATCCCAATCATCCTACCACAATCCATGTTGATTGCACTCCTTATTGACGTTGAGGTCACATGAGCTAGCCTGACCATCTCAGTCCAAGTCAAGCACGATCGTCATTTCTTTGTTTTATATTTAATATTTAATGATTTTCATCATTTTAATGAAATTTTTAGATAATACTATCTTTTTAACAGGCCATGGATTTCCCAGGAGGAAAAATTCCATTTGTTTATCAAATGAAATTCATTCCAGAGTCATCAGAAATAAGGTTAGCTTGTTATAGAGTCCTTGACAATAATGGCTCTCCAATTCCAGGCAGTGTATTTGAACAGGTAATTAATTTCAATTCAGGAAAAACTTCTCCTACATTGTATTTGTACTAAACCAATAACGGGTCATTTGGTAGGATGTATTAGAAAATCTAAAACATGCATTAGTCGTAGTACTCCCTTCGTTTAAAAAAGAATAAACTCCTTTCCTTTTTAGTTTGTTTCAAAAAGAATGATCTCTTTCTTTTTTTGGTAACATTTTAATTTCAGCTTTTCACGTGACATGTTTAAGACCACAAGATTAAAGGACAATTTTGTACATTTGACATAACTTTAATTTACGACCACAAGATTCAAAAGTCTTCTTTATTTTCTTAAACTCCGTGTCAAGTCAAACTAGACCATTCTTTGTGAAACGGATGGAGTATTATTTAATTGGGATAAGGCATAAGTATCCCCTACACTATGACCGAAATTCCAGAAACACACTTTAATTAAACTAAGGCCTTATATTACCCCTTGATCTCATTCTTTTTTGTAATTTCCTACACCTTTTGACTTACATGGCACACTCCGTGACTCCACTTTGTTGAGGCGCGTGATAGATGTTTGGAGGTCATGTAGGCCAAAAAGGTGTACAAAATTATTAAAAAATGAGATCAGAGGTAATAAGACCTTAGTTTAGTTAAGGTGTGTCTCTGAGATTTCAGTCATAGACTAGGGGTACTTATGCCTTATCCCTATTTAATTCTTTATTTGGTAGGATTTACAATCTATGTATAACTAATACATAACAAACTGCATGGTATTAATCATTTGTATGTCTTACTATATACGTAATATCTTTAATTCCGACTTCCTACATGACATGTTTATAACCACAAGATTCAACCACGTGCGTGCCCTGCATGACATGTGGTTTGGTGCTTTGTTAGGTGAGGAGAGATTTGGCAGTGAAGATGTATACTACAATGGTGACCCTTCAAATAATGGACAACATTTTTGATGAAGCGAAAAAACGAGGGAGGTTATCCTTTTATATGACCAGTGTTGGTGAAGAAGTCATTAACATAGCTTCTGCTGCTGCTCTCACCACAGATGACATTATTTTGCCTCAGGTAAATTTTTTACTGTCTTATTTTTCTGACGGTCCTCAACTAATGGTTATTATCTCATAAAATCACCTTTTTTAGTTGAATAAAACTAAAATCAAGAAGAAATGTGAGTATGTGATCTAGCTTTTGGGGTTGAGTTAGGCTTAAGTGTCATATCTTTACATGGTATTCGAGCCAGGCCCATTTCAATTTATTGTTCACCGATGATTGTTGGGTATATAGCAAGAGATATTGGGAAATGGAAGGAAGATGAAAAGAGAGGAACTTGAAAAGTCCTCTTATGCTTTAGTAAAATACGCATTTGTCCCTCATTGGTGGAAAGAAAAATAGAAGAGTTTAAATAGAGAAACACTTCTATTAATTGTTAAAAGGGTTGGAAAGAGGGACCCCCCTCACGCCGTCGTCATCGCTCGGCTTCGGCTTCGGTATTGGAAAATGATCGAGAGATTATTTTTTGGACAAAGTTTGTTTTAATTATTTAGTTAATTATTTATTTAATTAATTTAATTAAATTAAATGACGAAAACATTTCAATTAATTAGTTAATTAACCGAAACATTACGACCAGACTCGAATCCGCGCGCGACCCATTTTATTTAAACTTTCCCGATTTATTTAAAATTTCCTTCGGTGGAAATGACTGTTCTGAAAGGTTGCAACTTTCAGAACAGTCATGACCATTTGAAAGGTTGCAAACTTTCATTAATGGTCGTGTGGATTCTGAAAGGTTGCAACCTTTCAGAATCAGTTTCTCTTAGCTATAAATACCACTGATTCTTCAGACTTTTTCCTTACTAAAATTTCTGATTTCTTCTTCTTCTTCTGCACAAATTTCTTCGTGTACTTTACTGCTGTCGAGTGGTTCGCTGACACCAGCGTTTTGGGTATCAATACACTGGTGATTGAGATCATTCTATCCTGGGAAGATATATTCCAAATCAAGCCTCGGATACTAGAGGGGAATAATTTCCTTAAGGGGACACTGTGCATTCAGTGGGCTTGATCTTTTCCGTTCTGTTTTTTCCAGATTCTGGTATGTTTTACGGATTTTAGTTTTGTTGTTGAATTAATTTCTGTTCATCTGTTTCTTCACTGGTTCGGATAAACTTTGGTAACTTCGTGTTTCTACAAAGTTTGTTGAATCAGTAATATTGGTTTTTAACACAGATTGCTAACAATCTTTAGGAAATCATTTATTTTATTTTAATCTGTGTTTCTGGTGGAGACAAAAACCTTCATGATTTTACACTCATATTAAGTTTGCAATTTAAGTTATTGTTTACTGAGTCATTTGTATCAATTTCTATTTTTTACAGATTCTGATTCTGAAATGACAAATGATAATGTGACGGTGGTTGTTGCTGCACCAACCCGAACTGTTGTACCACCAGCAGAGAAATCGGGAAAATTCTCTGGTGTGAATTTCAAAGGATGGCAGCAACGGGTATTTTTCTGGCTTACCACTCTTGGTCTGCAGAAATTTACCAATGAAGTAACTCCAGTGCCTGCTATTGAAATGCTAGACATAGAAAAGTTCATGATTATTGAAGCATGGAAGCATGCAGACTTTCTATGTAAGGGCTACACTTTGAGTGCTTTAGAGGATGACTTATATAATGTCTATAGTGCAATGACAACTTCGAAAGAATTGTGGGATGCACTTGAGAAGAAATATAAAACAGAAGATGCATGCTTGAAAAAGTTTGTGGTCGCAAAGTTTTTAGACTATAAAATGTCAGATAGTAAAACTGTTGGATCACAAGTGCAGGAACTTCAACTTATTTTCCATGATCTGATTGTTGAGGATATGGTAGTAAATGAAGATTTTCAAGTGGCTGCAATGATCGAGAAGTTGCCTCCTTCATGGAATGATTTCAAGAATTATCTTAAGCACAAACGTAAGGAAATGAAGTTTGAAGATCTTGTGATTCGGCTCAAGAATGAGGAAGATAACAAGACCGCCGAAAAGAAGTCTCGTAAAAGTTCGACAATAATTGAAGTTAATATTGTTGAAAAAGCTCCTACTAAAGGCAAGAAGAGAAAGAAGTCCAACGGACAGAAATTAGAACAGGCCAAGAAGAAATTCAAGGGCAACTGTTACAACTGTGCTAAGGCTGGTCACAGGTCTTCTGACTGTCGTGCCCAAAGAAAGGACAAAGACAAAGGCAAAAGTCAAGCAAATATCGTGGAAGAGATAGAAGATGCAGATTACCTATGTGCAATGATCTCGGAGTGCAACTTAGTTGGAAATCCCAAGGAGTGGTTTCTCGACTCAGGTGCCACTCGACATATTTGCTCTGCGAAAGAAGCCTTTGCAACGTACACTCCTGCTGAGTTCGATGAAGATTTGTTCATGGGGAACACAACAACAGCAAGGATTGTAGGAACTGAGAAAGTTATGTTGAAGATGACATCCGGCAAGGTGTTGACTCTGAACAACGTTCTGCACGTTCCTACTATTAGGAAGAATTTAATTTCTGCTACACTGCTCGTTAAGAATGGATTTACGTGTGTCCTAGTTAGTGAAAAAGTTGTAATAAGTAAGAATGAGATGTTCTTAGGAAAGGGCTACCTCACTGAGGGCCTCTTCAAACTGAATTTAATGGTTGTTGACAGTATTAATAAGAATTCTGTTTCTGTTTACTTATTAGAGTCAAATGATTTATGGCATGCCCATTTGGGACATGTAAATTACAAAGTCTTGCGAAAATTGATTACTTTACAAGTATTGTCTAATTTCAAATGCGATAAATCGAAATGCGAAATTTGTGTAGAAAGTAAGTTTGTTAAACATTCTTATAAGTCTGTTGAAAGAAATTCAAAACCTTTAGACTTAATTCACACAGATATATGCAATATGAAGTCGACATCATCTCGTGGTGGGAAAAAGTATTTTATAACTTTTATTGACAATTGCACTCGATTTTGTTATGTATATTTGCTTAATAGTAAGGATTGAGCAATTGATGCATTTAAGTAATACAAAAATGAAGTGGAGAATCAATTGAATCTAAAGATAAAAATGTTTCGGAGTGATAGGGGTGGAGAATATGAATCTCCTTTTGCAGAGATATGTTTGAAATATGGTATTATTCATCAAACTACTGCACCCTATACACCACAGTCAAATGGTTTGGCGGAACGGAAGAACAGAACATTAAAGGAAATGATGAATGCCTTGATAATCAGTTCTGGTTCACCCGAAACCTTTGTGGGGAAGCCATCCTTACGGCTAATAAGATACTCAATAGGGTACCCCGTAGTAAAACGCAATCAATTCCATATGAGTTGTGGAAAGGAAGGAAACTCAACTTGAAATATTTCAAAGTGTGGAGGTGTCTATACAAGGTAGAGGTTCATTTACCGAAGAGGGTGAAAATTGGACCCAAAACAGTAGATTGTGTATTTATTGGATATGTTGTGAACAATAAGGTCTGTCGATTTTTGGTTCACAAATCTGAAAATCCTGAGATTCATGTTAATACGATAATTGATTCAGATAACACCGATTCTTTGAATACATTTATCCGTATAAAACCGAATGTGAGTCGACAAGTGAAAAACCTAAACGACCACGGGAAGAATCAATGGAAAATACACTACCTAATGAGGATCCTAGGCGTAGTAATCGCCAATGGAAATTCACTTCTTTCGGACCAGATTTTGTGGCATTCTTACTTGAAAATGAGCCTCCAACATTTAAAGCAGCTATGTCTTTATTTGAGTCAATCTATTAGAAAGAAGCAATCAATAGTGAGATCGAATCAATTTTAAGTAATCATACTTGGGAATTGGATGATCTTCCTCCAGGAAATAAACCTTTAGGATCAAAGTGGATCTTTAAAAGGAAAATGAAAGCCGATGGGACTATTGACAAATATAAGGCTAGACTTGTAGTCAAAGGATACAGACAAAAGGAAGGTCTGGACTACTTTGATACATACTCTCCAGTAACAAGGATAACATCAATTAGGATGTTAATAGCACTAGCGGCAGTGCATGATCTTAAAATCCACCAAATTGATGTAAAGACAACCTTTTTAAATGGAGAGTTGGAGGAAGAAATTTACATGGAACAACCTGAAAGGTTTGCGGTTCCTGGTAAAGAAGAGAAAGTATGCAGACTTGTGAAGTTGTTTTATGGGCTCAAGCAAGCACCCAAACAATGGCATGCTAAATTTGACCAAATAATGTTGGCAAATGGATTCAAGATTAACGAATGTGATAAGTGTGTTTACATTAAAAACGTTCTGAATCATGAAGTCATTGTTTGTCTGTATGTTGATGACATGTTAAGAATGAGTAAAGATATTGACGATATAAATGCTACTAAGCGCATGCTGTCCAGCAAGTTCGATATGAAAGACTTAGGAGTTGCTGATTTGATCTTAGGGATCAGGATTCTCAAAACTCCTTAGGGACTAGCATTATCTCAATCTCATTATATTGAAAGAGTATTGGCTAAGTTCAAGTACTTGAATTTCAATGTTGTCAAAACTCTAATTGATTTAAGTTTTACATTTCCAAATAATGTAGGTGAAAGTGACTCTCAATTGAAATATGCCAGAGTGTTGGGAAGTTTGATATATATTATGAATTGTACGCGACCAGATATAGCATGTGCTATTAGCAAACTGAGTCGGTTCACTAGTAATTCGAATCAAACTCACTGGATGGCAATAAAACGCGTGTTTGGGTATCTGAAACATACACAACACTATGCTTTGCATTATAATAAATATCATGCTGTGATTGAAGGATATAGTGATTCAAATTGGATCACCGGGTCAAATGAAGTAAAATCCACAAGTGGTTATGTGTTTACACTTGGTGGAGGAGCAGTCTCTTGGAAATCGTCCAAACAGACATGTATCTCTCGCTCCACAATTAAATCTGAATTTATTGTTTTAGATAAGGCTGGTGAAGAAGTTGAATGGCTTCGGAATTTCTTAGAGGATATTCTATTCTGGCCCAAACCTGTGGGACCTATTGCATACATTGTGATAGTCAAGCGGCAATAGGTAGGGCAGGGAGCGTCATGTACAATGGGAAGTCTCATCATATATGACGAAGACATAACACCATAAGACAACTGCTCTATAGTGGAATTATCACAATTGACTATGTGAAGTCAAGTGATAATGTGTCAGATCCACTAACGAAAGGCCTAGTGAGAGAGGCAGTTGAAACATCATCTAAGGGAATGGGTTTACGGCTTAGGACAAGTTAGCATGTCAGTAACTCTATCTAGCAGACTGGAGATCCCAAGAGTTAGATTCAAGAAGAAAAATAAAGTTGTGACTGACGGTTCGACATTATCAATCAGGGCCGACTCAACAACATTGTAGGCCTAAAGTGAAACTTAAGAGAGGGGCCCTAATTTTTTTTCATTATATATACTTTTATTTAATATCTACTTTTCTAGCTATTTTAGATGTGAAGTCATTAGGTACTGTATTATAATCAATTTATTTTAATAATTTCTTTTCAAATGATGATATAGCTAATTCATTCAATCTCTCTTTAGACATTGTTGATCTTGAAGAAGATTTAATAAATTTTAATTTCGCAAAACAACTTCTTTCAGTTGAGGCAATAGTTACAGGAACTGTTAACATTATTCTATAAGCAATATGAGTATTTGGAAAAGAATCAAGTCTTTTTATTTGATTGAAAATTTTAATTAGATCATTATCTTCTACTTGTATTATTTCCCTTAACACTTTTAATTCAAAAAATGAATCTAAACCATCAATATCATAATAACTATCACATGATAAAGAAAGTTCAAGGTTAAGACAATTTTTTTTTTAATTCTCATCATCTAGTGATCTCAATAGTTTACCACTAAATAAGAAATCAAAAATATTTCCATATGTTTCAATTGGTTCAAATCTATTTTGAAGTGAAAAAATAGTTTGATCTACTCTAAATATATAAAACAATCAATTCTAAAAGGTTCTTCAAGGGACTTTGTGATTTCGCTATCCATATTTTCATCAAATTGTTTCTTACGAAATTCAGTTTATTTTCATCTCATATGCAATTTCCTTAGTAGAAATCATAACACTCATAGTACATATAATTATTATTTTTTAAATAACATATATAAGTAATTGTTTTTAAAAATGGGGGCCCCAAATTATATGGGGCCCCAAGCGATGGCTTTAGTGGCCTAGGGGCTAAGATGGCCCTGTTGTCAATCAACTCAATCCATTTTCATGATGAAGACAATGTTCAGGAACAAGGTTAAGACTTTAAGGCTTGTTAATGAGTTAATAAGGCTTAAAGTTTTTAATGATTTGCTAAGTTTGGCAGATTTGACCAAATAGTGTATTTACGAGATGACACGGTTAGAAATCACCTAGGTGAGTGTAAAGTGTAAGCTGCTTAAAAGAGAATTTTATGTCAAAAGCATATTCTCTATACACTCATTAAACCAGGAGGTGTTCATGGCTGAAACGAACACAACCGTAAGAACCATAAACGGTAAAGGGTTTATTGTGTGACATATGGTTGTCTAGGTATACACCAAAGCTCGACGGTTCAAAGATATCGTATTTACCGATTGACCGAGTATATCCGACATATGTTCACTACGGAAAGTCCAAGGGGAAACCTACTTATCCAGATGCAATTGATTCTTGCTTGTAAAGTACACACTCGTCTGTGCATTCCTTATGTTATAACTATTCCCCATTCATGTGGGGGATTGTTGGGTATATAGCAAGAGTTAATGGGAAATTGAGGGAAGATGAAAAGAAAGGAACTTGAAAAGTCAAGTTGGGAACTTGAAAAGTCCTTTTATGCTTTAGTAAAAAGGCATTTGTCCCTTATCGGTGGTGGAAAGAAAAATAGAAGAGTTTAAATGGAGAAACACTTTTATTAATTGTTAAAAGGGTTGGAAAGAGGGACCCCCCTTACGCTGTCGTCGTCGTCGCTCACTCGGCTCGGCTCAGCTTCAGCTTCGGCTTTGGCTGCAAACTTTCATTAATGGTCGTGTGGATTCTGAAAGGTTGCAACCTTTCGGAATCAGTTTCTCTTGGCTATAAATACCACTGATTCTTCAGACATTTTCGTTACGAAATTTTTTGATTTCTTCTTCTTTTTCTTCTGCACAAATTTCTTCGTGTACTTTACTATTGTTGAGTGGTTCGCTGACACTAGCGTTTTGGGTATCAATACACTGGTGATTGTGTCACGCCCCAAGCCTACACCCTGGGCGGGACCGGCACTCGGAGACCATTGCTGGCCCCAAACGAACCCTTGGCCTGGCTTTTTTAACTCAGCGGAAGCCTGACTTAACAGAATAACTCAATGCATTGAAAGGTCATAAAACAACCAACTGATGCATAACATGCCAAAAGGCAACTCCAGTCTCAAAATAGAATATTTACATATATACATTGATGAGAGACTCAATACTAATTGACTGACTGTCTATGAAGCCTCTACATACAGAGATGGATGATGGGACAGACCCCGCAACATCCTAACAAAAAGAAACTAGAAACACGAAATAACCGAGTCCTCCGGAAAGCAAGGAGGCTCACCACTGACTCTGGAGTGCTCAGCTGGATCAACGACATGCAGGATGCTGATC
>JAJOOE010015211.1:0-14168 GCA_036250405.1 Solanum raphanifolium | reverse complement strand
TTAATTAGATAAATAAAAGCATATATGATTTTCAAATGTTTTTTATTTATGATATTTCCGACTCTTGGATTTGGATTACCACGTTAGTAATAATACAGACAAAGCTCCAAAAGTGGAAATGTAATTTTATGTTATGTTACATCAGTCACCATCCTAGGAAAACAAAATAAAAATAATGTTCAAAATATATTTGTATTTAAAGTAAATATTTATTTTAATATATATTTCTAAAGGGATTAGGTATCATGTACGATGTTCCAACCAAACATTTTAATTATGTATTTGATTTGATATTTTATGTATGTGCTAATAATTCCTATTACCTAAAGGCTAAACAAAGCTATGAATTAGTATGTTCATAATTGGTTTATGATCTCACCAAAGCCAACTAATTAATGAAATTAAGTATGTGCCTTGTTATGACATCTTCTAATCAAATTGTCAATATTTAACCACTTCTTTAATATTTATTTTATAAATACAAAAATTAAATGAACATTTGAGATCTAAATGCAATTAATGTTGCCATATATATTGGGATAAAGGATGTTATAGTATTTTTTTTTCCGCTCCATTTTACATGTACTGTTTGTTATTTTTGCATGTTTCTTAAGAAAATATTTGTTGTTTACTCAACGCATTATCAAGTAAATTGAGAAAATTATTTTACTTTTCTTTTGTCATTTATTTGATGTATATTTCCTTATTTGGATTAAAATATTAAAGAAATTAAAGATTTAAGTATAACCTGTTTAAGGATGACATTTAATATCTAGAATTATTTAATGGGGTCCAGAAGGAATTTATATTTTATTCTCGTCAAAAATAAAAATGACATCCTTATGCGAACTTAATTATTAGACGCCATAATTAAATCCCGTTATTAGATTCGGAAATCTACTGATGACAAGGCTATCGTATTTAATTAGTACAGCTTGATATTTAATATTATAACTTTTGTCCATAAAATTGAATTACATTTTCTATACTTGCCTATAGGGAGGATATAGAATTCGAAGATTATAGTAGAAGGATAGTACATAATAGAGAAGAGGGCAGAATCAGGGGCGTAGCTACATAGTCTTTAGGATGTCCAATTGGATACTCTTTGTCAGAAAATTATATCGTATATATAAGTGAAATAATATATAAAGTAGTTAAATAACGTATTTTGGACACCCTTAACACAACAAGGTGTTGTAGCCTAGTGATTTAAGGTGCTTTGAAGGAGTCAAACCTTTAAGCGTTTGTGAGTTCAAATCTCACTAGCTAGCAGCAGCTTTTAAGCCTCTTCTAATTCCTGGACACCCTTCGTGAAATTTCTGGCTACACCACTGGTGAGAGAACCAGTCTTCTTTTCACCTTATGTAGTAGTTTTACCTAATATCCGCGTATCTTATCCTTCCATTTTATACTACTATATGCTAGTTTATTATTGTTATTTTTCTTTTTGCCTAGCTTTGCTAGTACTTTTTTGAGCTGAAGATCTATCGAAATTAAATTTTTTTATTCCATAAAAATAAATAATTAAGATATACATATATTTTACCTCTCCTCAAACTCTACTCGTAAAATTACGTTATATAGGTCGGTTGTTGTTCCTACAGCATTTTGCCTCATGGTTGATTACTATTTGGTTTTAATTATTACTTTGGCTTAAGTCATCTCTAGCCACTTAAAGTTGTCCGCATATTTCATTTAGACACCTTATCTTAGGTTTGTTCCACTTGAACACCTTTTTTAGTAAAAAAAAATACCTATTGAACATATTTTGACAATCAACTAAAAGTTAAGATAGTGTGTCATACACTCTTGACTGACGTGGCATAGTAGCTAATCAAAAAGAGGCATGTGGCATTGGGCCCATAAAAAATAGTTAAACATAAATTAAAAAATAAAATAAACAAAAATTATTTTTTCAGTAAAAAAAAAATAATTAAAAAAAACAATCTTTATTTCCCCTTTTCTTCTTCTTCTTCCCAGAACACCCCACCCACCCCATGACGTCTTACCAGAAGACACAAAATCGAAGCACATTCCGATAACCATTTTCACTTCGGCTTTTTTCCTTTCAATTCGAAATTATATGAGTTTTTTTTTCCACCCACCCACCTATCCCTCTCCTTGAATCTTATTCAACATTGTAATTGGTATTTCTCCCAATCTCACTACTTTCTTAAACATTAATTTAGATTTGTTGATACTTTTTTTTCTTCTATGTTGTGAGTTCTTTAGGATTTAAATTTTTCAACGATTTCGAAGAAAATAATTTCAGATTCGTTGAAAAAAATGGAGTTCCGTCAAAATTACTTTTGATGCAATTTGATTCTATTTTTGACGACAATAGATTTAGATATTGGTGGTGTCGGTGGTGGGTGGTGAAAGAAGGGGAAGAAAACGATGGCTTGAAAAATAAAAGTGGAAGACGATGACCGGAGAAAGAATGGCGATGGTGGAAAGTTGGTGGCAATGGTGGTTGAGTTGAGTCAAAGAAGAAGAGGAGATGTTAGTTTAATTTTATTTTTTTAAAAGTAAATGATGTCTTCCACGCTCTTTTGGTGTGTGTATTACACATATGCTGCCATGTCAGCAAAAAATGTTTAATAGGTGCAAATTTATTGTAGTGTAGGTGTTCAATAGGTAAAAGGTTGAATTGGGGTGGCTAAATGAAATATGAGGACAACTTTAAGGGGCCGTGTATGACTTAAGCCTATTACTTTTGTCTTTCCATAAATGGTTACATCATACATGTGGTCCAATTACCATAGAGTAATAAGTTATTGTATTTTGACTTAAGTCATCGACGGCTCCTCAAAGTTGTCTGCATATTTTATTTAAACACTTTAACTAAGACTATTACCTATTAAACACTTTTATCTATACAAAACTTATTCCTATTAAACATTTTTCGATAATCAACAAAAAAAAATGTAAAGTGTGTGAGATATACTCTCGCTGATGAGACAAAATAATTAATGAAAAATGACATGTGGCAAGTGGACCCCAAAAATTATAGAAGAATAATTTTTAAATTAAAAAATAAAAATTTATTTCAAATACACCCAGCCCCCTAACCCACGCTACTCCACCCTCTTTTCTTCTTCATCTTCTTCCCTGCACCATTCCTTTTCCCAAACCACAAAAGTGACATAACTCAACATCTTTAACAACTTATTTATAGATTTAGTTTTTTCTTTTTTAAAAAAATATTTCATACCTACAACGTGAGAGAAAGATATAGAGAGAGATTCATATTAGAGTGATGAAGAAACGAAGTTTGTTGACGGATAATCATTTTTGAAAATCGAGTGCAAAAAGAAATCAAGAAGACCCAAATTAATTTTATCGAATTTTCAGATATTAACTTTTATACGTTAAATAGACTTACATTTTAATTGGTGATATTTGTTTAGAGATGCCCGGAAATGGAGTTGAGGTCGGCTTAAAGTTTTTGGTCGAATGTCTGAAATTCTTTCTTTTTCTTTTCAGATCCAATTAGTTGATTTAAAAAAAAAGAAATAGATACAAGATGCAGGGTGAAGAAGACGTCTGAAAGAGGGGTGGGGGGCTTTTTCCAAAAGATAAAATATTTTTTTATTGAAAATTAAAATAAAATATGATATCAGATTCCATCACGCGCAAAAGGAAAGTGAAGAACACTTTTTCTGTCATATCAATATTTTGTGTTTAATAGATACACGTTTTGAACAATTTAGGTGTCCAATAGATACTAACCCTACATAAAGTGTCTAAATAAAATATGCAAATAACTTTAATAGATTGTAGATGACTTAAGCCTTCTAGTTTTTACTCTATCTTATTTGGCTGAGTATGTGAGCTATTGATTTTTATCTTGTTTTATTGTCAACGCCTCAAAACTTTAAACTTCTTTATATTCTCCCCTTTTGAATCAAACCATTTACGTGACAGGAAGAAAATTGTCCTTGATTTATAACTGGTCATGATACATAATAATTTCATAAGGTATATATGCTGACCTTATCTTTTTATTTTTGTGAGATAATGTAGAGGTTATTTTTGATAGACCTTATAGTAAAAGAGTAAGAGACAAAGTAAGAAAGCAACAAATAGTTATATACATTGAAAATAATAGAATATGCGGTTACTAAATAAGTAATATTTAATACTGAAAAGCGGAGAAGAGAAATCTCTCCCATATATTCCCACATAAAAAGTATTTATATTCGGCTATCTACGACCTTTCTATCATAATCCTCAATCTTCATATCTTTGTATTTAGTATCATATCTAATATTTTCAGTAATTTGAAGCTATGACATATCTTGTCTAACGAAGACTTAAAGAGGCACTCTTTCGATTAATGATATCATCATATCAAAGTATTTTTTTAAGGGGTTCTTAAAATGTTTAAAAGGACGTATAATTAATTAATGTGGAGTGGTGGAGGGTAATAAAAGTTTAAATTTACTTGGACACACATGCATAATATAATTGACACTTGTGCAAATTAAATAATTAATTGTGAAGGAGTCTTTCTCAAGTTTCTATGATTTTGCTCTCTTTAAATTGGAGAAAATCAAGTGGCCTGATCAATAGATTTTGCTTCTACTTGGAAGTAATCCAAAATTTAATTAGTGCCCTAAATTTTCTCTAGATATGAGCGTATATTCCTATATAATATATAAAATAATATAAATATTAATCTATTAAATAAGACATTTAAATTATAAAATTAAAGACAAATTTAAGCTGTTAGAAAATAGTTGATTCTATTTAGCTAAGTTGCAAATTCATTAAATGGTAAATCTATTGGACCAAAATGATTAGATATTTCTTGAATTTGCAAAGTTGAAACATCTCAATTTAGTTTAGCTAGTGAGATTTATAGTGACATTAATTTGAAGTTATTTGGTACAAACATGTGTTATGATCGTATTTCACCTAATACTTCTTTATATAAGATGCTCTTGATTAGAATTTATCATTGTGTGTTGTGTTGTTATATTTATGAGATATATTGTCTTGACGTAAAGTTCAATACAATTAAGTAATATACAAGTAAGTTCAATTCTAACAAAATTTTACATTATAACCTTACGATTTTCTACATAAACATGTTTCATTTTATAAGAATAAGAGTGTATTAGTTAAGTATTTATTTTACTAAATTATCTGAATTTAACTACTAATAATTTATAAAATATAATTATTTAATAATTATTATAAAGGTAGAATTGAAAAAATGGATATGTAAACAAGACAAATAAAATGAAAAATAAAGTTTTAGTATATTAGACAAGTTAAATTATCCGAAGGGACTAAATTTTAGATGAAAATTTACAAAAATCTGACAAACTAAAAGTTAAACATGAAAGATCAAATAAGTTGAGGACTGAAAACTAACAAATAAAAAAGTAGGATAATATATATGGACAAAAACAGCATTGGGATATGCCTAGATTCCCATTATTATTTATCTATGTGAAAAAAGTAAGTGAATTTTGGCACATTGATCATGTGAGATTAATTAATTTAGCTTATTTCACTTGCGGTTTAACTTGTGCTTTTTATCTTCAATAATTTTATTGTCTGCTTACTATGTTTTATATTTAATTTAAAAAGGTTCTTTCATTGACGTTGAGAGCTTAAATAGTTGTGACATTCTTATAAAATCTTGATTAATTCATCGTATTATAAATTAAAAAAAACAGAATCATCTTGGGCTAAAACAAAAAAATAATGGATGATTCCGAATTTGACTTTGGCCAATTAGATCAACTATTCAACTTTCTTTCCTCTACTCCTCCTCCTCCTCCTCTTCTGCCTCCGACTACTCTTCAAATTAATCAAGATTCATCATTTGCATTACAAAAACAAAACTCTAATCTTGTTTTTACAAGTACTCATGATGTACCTAAAAAGAAATCAATTGTCACCAATTATGTGACTGAAAAAAAACCAGTTTTGAACACCAATATTAATATTATTGATGATCAAGTTCAAGATCCGTCTAAAGAGAAAAACATGGTGGTGGAGAAGAAAGTTATGCGAAGAGATGTTGAAAGGCAAAGAAGGCGTGATATGGCTAATCTTTACCAACGTTTACGCCTTCTTATTCCTTCCAAATATCTCATGGTAAGTACAACACATTTTGTTTACATTTAGAGTGTGTTTGACACGAAGAAAAACATAAAAATATTTTTATTAAAAAAATTCCAAATCAAAAAGCTTTTTTTGTATTGATTGATGAATGAAAATATTCTTTGACAATCAAATATTGTTGAGAAGAGTGGGTTGACTAGTTGGCAATACTCACCTTTAATTTCAGTTGTTTTTTGAAGTCGACTTAGGTCTAAATTCATTTTTTTATCAATTCTTTATGAAAAATATTTTTTTAAAAGATGATTTTCAGTCATACCATACGCGCCAAATGGATTAAGATCTCTTTCGTGTTAACTGTTAAATACGTTATATCTTTATGTTCCAAGTCACAAAATGTTAGAGTCCAACTGTATGGTTAGTAATTTGTTTTCTTATTTGATTTTAGGCAATTCTCATCTCAAGCTAATTTTTTTGGATTGAGTCGGACTCAAAGTCAATATCTTCTCACAGTATCATAGCTACTCAGCTGATTCATCCCAATTTGTTGTTTATCCGATATTGGGCCTCATATGTTATATTGTTCATATTTCAAACGTCCAGTTCTAATTATATGACTTTAGGCAATTCTTTTCTGAAACTAATTTTTTGAGATTGAGTTAGACTCAAGGTCAATATCTTCTCATAGTATCATAGCTAGTTAGCTGATCCATCCCAATTCGTTGTTTACGCAATATTGAACCCCATGCATAATTATATTATCCATGTTTCAAGTGTTCAGTTCTAATCATATTTTCTTCTAATGATAATCCAGGGAAAGAGATCTATATCTGATCATCTAGAAGAGATAGTGGATTATGTAAATGATTTGAAGAAGGACATAGAGGACTTGGAAAGTAAAAGAGAAAAACTGAAAGAAATGAAAAATATTAATTGTAGCTCTCAATTGGCACCAAATTCTTCCTCTATGAAATTAAATGATGATGATGAAGATAAAATAATAGTGAAATCATGCAATGAAGGAGTGGAAATTTCAATAAAAGGAGGGGTTTCTCTTTCAAAAGTGCTTAAAGTTCTTATGAAAGAAGAACTTATTGTTAATAGTTGTGTTTCCTCCACAATTAATCAAAGGCTTATTCACATTATTCAAACTAAGGTTAGTTACTTAATCTTCTCTATACTCAATTTTCAACTATGTGTACATTTTTTTTTCCTTTTGAAAGAGAAACAAAGTAATGAAACCCCAATAACATCTCCCACATATATAAAGAGGTTAATATTATCAAGAAATCACTAATTTCTGACAAGTGTTTAGTAAAAAATTGGTTCATCGATTAGGATTTTCAAATTGAAAATCAATCAAAAATGTCTTATAAGTCAAATTACGGAGAATTCCATAAAAAAGTTTAAATTGAGATGAGGGGCAGTTAAAATCAATTACTGACCATTTTAATTTGTTTGTCCTACCTTTTAAGTACTAAATTGAGATGGAGGAGTAGATAAACTCAATTACTAATTAAAAAAATAGCATTTTTTTTTTTACTATTTTTCTTCTTTTTTGGCAATCTTTTAATTCTAAATTTCAATGTTGGCATGTTTAAGAACATAAAATTAAAATGCATTTTGGTACATTAATTTACATATCTTTAGTTTAAAATTACAAAATTAAAAAATCTTTGCGGTCTTAAAACTCCATGTAAAATTAAAATAATGCGAACAAATTGAATCGGAGGAAATATTATTAAGGAGAATGGAATATATCCTAGGATTGACTTTATGTGTGTGTTGAAATCTTAATATATTTGGAAATTATTTATGTGCAGGTGAACACAAGAGGAGATATTGATCTTGCATTACTACGATCCAAGTTGATGGGTTTGTTTTAGGCATAATATTTTGGAATTTCTAAACTTAGATCCTTTTCGTTTGATGTACATTTAAGTTATTGTTCGTTATTAAAAAAATCTATTTAATCATTTATAAAATATTTATCTTCATATCGAATACACCCTTTGTGTTTCTCTTTTTGGTTTTAATCAATGTCCCCTTATTACTTCCTTCATCTAATAATAGTTGTACACTATATTAAAAATAGTTATCCAACAATATTTATTCGATTTAAAAAATCAGGAGATAATTTAACTTTTATGTCTATTTTATCCTTGCTATTAAATACTATTTTTTTTTATCAAACCATTAAACTTAATAAAGTCAAAGGGCCTGATATACCCCTCAACTTTATCATTTAGAGTTAATATACCCCTCATTATGAAAGATATATGCCCCTATTGCTATACAAATGGCTTACATATACCCTTTTCTTCTAACGGAAGTGAAAAAATTACTTTTAAATTAATATTTTAAATTATTATTATTTTAAAAAATATATAATCCCATATGGGTATATTTAATCCTCTTCACACATAATTTTTTTTGACTTTTTTTGTTTCAACAAATAATTTAAAGTTATTACTTTGATGGTCAAAGTTATTTATGTTTCACTAATTTTCTTGTAAACTTTATTATAGATGACCCAATTTTTTTTCAATACAAAAACTAAATAACAATATAGTTGAAAAAATTAGTTTTAAATTATAATATAGCCACAAAAAAATTAGTTGTAAAATTTTCTCTTTACACTAACGAATGAAAGAAAAAATAAAATAAGAATAAGAAACTCAAAAAATGATAATCAAAGACGTCAAAAAATAATTATTTGTATAAAAAAGATTAAAATATACCTTGAAATTCGCTAGAAGGATCATATATACCCCTACATGATTTTAAAAAAATTTAAAAGTCAAAAACATAGATTTAAAACTATTTTTTTCACTTCCGTTAAATTTAGGGTATATGTGAGCTCATTTTGTAACGGTAGGGGTATATGTGAGCCGTTTGTATAACGGAAAGGATATATATGAGTCACTTTCATAACGAGAGACATATTAGCTCCAAACGGCAAAGTTGAGGGGTATATCAGACCCTTTTCCCTTTATTATTTCTTAAGCGGTTGTGTCAAATCAATAGTGGACAACTATTGTTGAACAGAGTGAGTATAAAATAATCATAGAAAGATTGAACCTTTTTATTTAGAAAACCTAATACTCCCTCCGTCTCATTTTATGTGAGTAGTTTGACTCGACATGGAGTTAAAGAAAAAAATGAAGACTTTTAAAACTTGTGGCCCAAAATGAATGATAGAAATTTGGTGGTTGTACATCATTTCATTAAGGGTAAAATAGATATTTTATAGTTAAATTGTTACTTAATATATAAATGTGTCATTTTTTTAAGACTGATTAAAAAAAAATAAGTCACATAAATTAAAATAGAGGGTGTACCATGTTCAGACAAAAAATAAAATAAAAAGTCCACAGAGGGACAGAAACTTAAACAAGGGTAGGGACATTACTTATTATTCATACTAGTATACGTACCCGCGCGTTGCGCGATTTTGATAAATGTATTTGTAAATATTGATAATTTAAAATTTTAACTTATTATAAGATAATATTATAAAATTTATATGTTAACATTTACCACCTTAATATGATATAAAAAGCTTAGTTCATTGTCTAGATTAAACAATAATAATTTTTTAGTATTATTTAATTTACGTAATTATTAAATTATTCAAAATCATAAATACTATCACCCTATCCATATTATCCCCTTGTTAGAATTAGAATAATAAAAATATAAAAAATTAGTCGTTAGATTAAAATAAATATAGCTAACAAAAGTCCAATGATAATGATATTGTAACTTGTAAGCATAAAACTAAGAAATTTTAAATGCTCGGATATCATATTGTAGGCATAGTATTCAAAATTTTAAATGTTCTCTTTCAATTTTTTTTAAAAGTCATCAATTATATGATATTTGAAAATGTTATTTAATTATATGAATATTTTAGTACAATATAATTCTTATAGTTAAATGATTTTTTCATAAGTTTATTTACAAATATATTTCGGATAACACATTGAATAGATAAAAATATATAAGAAAAATAATTTTGTAACGTTTAATTGTTTTTGCAATAAAACATCATCAAGACGATAGGTAAAATCAATGAGTAAAAAAGTTGTTGCATATGTATCTTGTATCAAAATTTTAAAATTTATTTTCCTATTATACTAAGAATTAAAACATGTTGTACAAATAAGTCAATAATTTTATTTAAACACAATTTAAATTTGGGCAAATTGCAGAAATCACATACTTTTAAGGTAAAATTACAATTTATCCCTTAAAAGTTTATAATTACAGAAATCCCTCATTTTCGCGCATCAGATTAGTGTATCAGCGCTTATATTATTGTATCTCGCACATCAGATTAATGTATCAGCGCTTATATTATTGTATCCCGCGCATCAGATTAATGTATCAGCGCTTATATTATTGTATCCCGCACATCAGATTAATGTATCAGTACTTATATTATTGTATCTCGCGCATGTATCAACACTTATATAGCTCTGATACATTAATATGATGCGCGAGATATAATAATATAAGCGCTGATACATTAATTTGATGCGCTAGATACAATAATATAAGCGTTGATACATTAATCTGATGTGCGAAAATGAGGGATTTTGGAAATTTGTAAAACTTATAGGGGATAATGGTAATAAGTAAACTAAAATGTGGGATTTTGGTAATTTTTCCTTTAAATTTTAAAATTCATTATGAGAAGTTAATAGCCCGTTGATAAGAAGTTGTCATCAACTTGAAATTCAAGAAAATATCAATCAGATAAGAATTAAGAATTATTAAAATTAAAAATTTTAAAAAGTAAAGTTTTTATATATTTTTAATAATTTTGTATTTTTTGGTGGATTTTATAATTGAAAATTGCTACAGTAAACAGGGAAAAGGGATTTTATGTGTGGCTGTCATTTGGAACATTTCTGAAAAATTATTATTATTATTATTTATTGTTGTTGTTGTTATTATTATTATTATATATTATTATTATCATTATTGTTATTATATTATTATTATTATTATGTTTGTACTTTTTCTTTTTATTTTTAGAGTTTATATTAATTTTAAATTTTAAATTATTCCTTAAAATTCTCCACTAATTGAAATTGTTCCTTAAAATTCTCTAGTGATAAACGTGGAGCAACTTCTTTTTTTTTTTTAATTTCAAAATTAAAAATCACACGCACTTTTTGCAACGTTTATTTTTATTTCAGTTTCAGATAATTAATATTTATAATTATTATCTTATATAAATTTGCAAAATTATAAAATGGTTATATCGCGTTCATTTTAAGTAAATGCTTTAACAAATAAATTTAATATTTTAATTTCGAATTTAACATAATTACAAATAGTTGATTTTATATTTTTTTTAAATAGTAATTTTTTCAAAACTTAAGATATTTAAAAGGATAATAGTTGATAATTCCACAAAATTAGATAACGCTTAGTTCCACAAAATTAGGGTCAAAAACTAAATTTCAAATGCAGAACTTCCCGTGTGTTTTTTATTTTTATTTTTTATATTTTCAAAACAAAAAATTAGCATTTCTATTTTGAAATTTAATTTAAATATTTCAGTTTTATTAAATCTTTTTTTTAGGATTATTTTTTTAATAAAAAAAATTCAAAATTTTATGATAGTTACTGCTGCATAAGTTTGCACATATATATAAATTTTAAACTGATCTCACTAATTTTGAAATAATTAACAATCAATACATGTGTATTTGTTTTTTTTTCAAATACAATTTGTTTTTAAAAAAAATACTGTTTTTTCTGACGCTGACACATAGGCGCTATAACCTCTCCTGTTATTATTACTAGTATACGTACCCGTGCGTGGCGTGGATGTTTAAAATATAATATTTTTAAAATTTAGAAATAACTAAAATA
Source organism: Solanum raphanifolium (assembly GCA_036250405.1). Lineage (NCBI taxonomy): Eukaryota > Viridiplantae > Streptophyta > Magnoliopsida > Solanales > Solanaceae > Solanum > Solanum raphanifolium. Next base: position 2,198 of record JAJOOE010015211.1, on the reverse strand, counting down.
AATTATTATTGAGTAACAAAAGTGCATGTATAATAAAAAAAAATAGCGTTTTAATTTTATATATACAATTAATGCTAACAAAATTTTACACTAATTTATGTGCTATACGTGTATGTTCTTCAAAGACAATTGTTGACACCCAATTTTGGCTCTCCACATTTAACTATAATAATAATAATAAAATATATATGTTATGAAAATTTTTTATAGGAATACAAAAAGATTTTTTAATTATTTATTTGACTTGATAAATTTATTTCACAAATGTTATTTCTTATAAAGATTAAATATATTATATATATCTTACTACTTACTTTCTCATTTAAAAAAAATAATAATAATAAATAAAAATAAATGTCATTCTTAAGAATTGAATCTAGTTGTGTTCAAATATAATTTTATTTTTTCTCGCAATAGATATTTTTCGTACATTTATTAAAATTAGAAAGCTTATCTAATTAATGAGTTACTAATTTATATTAATTTAATTTTTAAGAGTGACTAATTTTATCAAACAAGCTAATCTTATAGAATAATTATTTTTTTTATTTAATAAATTATGACTATTTAATAAAGAAGTAGTTATAATTTAAATGAATTTAATTTGAGCAAATTTGGCAATCCAAGTCTTCTTAAAACGGTCAATCCGTGTATGCCACGTAGGCGAGCACATGGATTGTGCTTCTTTAGCTTAAATCTTGACCCTACGATTAAATCTAATGGTCCTAGTTAATTAAGTTTTTACCATTATTCAATATATATATAACTTTTCCTTTTAATTTTTGATTTATTTTAACCGTCCGATCGGCACAAATTAATAAGACCTTTCTTCTTTTCCCAAAATAGTACAATCCCAACGCCTCTGTTCTTCTTTCTTTTCCCAGATACACACCGCTTCATCTCCCATCACCCTTTCTCCTCCTCTGCCAAACGTTTCTACCTACAAACCACCGGAAAATGGCAATTTCCGGTGGTTTTCAATATATCTCCCTATCCTCTATCAATCATAGCCTCCTCATGTCAACTTTACATCCCTTCCATCATCTTTTTCTGAATCGAAACAGACCTCAAAAGCCACACCACCGCCGCTGCTACCACTGAAAAGGTGGAGAACGTGAAGGACCATCGGATTTGGGATCGTTATCCCTTTAATCCGATGGTTGTGAGATTGGAACCCCCCAAGCCATCACTCATTCTTTCTCATCAATCTGAAAAGAGGTTGATAATATTTTCTTCTGAGATTTGATCTTAAAAAAGATTGAAATTCGAATCATTGAAGCCTCCCCCCAACTATAAAAGGAGGACTTTGGTCCTCATTCGAGAGGATCCGGAGGAAAATTCAGAAATCATCCAAAAACAATCCGAAAATCCAACAAAGAATCCAAGGAAACCAACAAGGATCCGAAAATCTTTTGTTCTCTGTTTTCGTTCTTCTTCGAGTTCAAAGTTGAAATTTTTTGACGTTGAAGCTCTTGTTTGCTGCTCTATACAAGGTCAGTAATCTTCCCTATTTTAGTTTTTTTTTTCATGAATCGATTATGGTCGTTTAAATGTCCTCTTCTTTGATCTAGTTTTCTGTTGTTAAATGTTTCTAGAATCTGCCTCGTTTTAGTTTTGGTTCAAAAAATCAGCCTGTAATAGGTTCAAGGGTTGAAGTTGTGAATCTGGATGAGAAATTACTATCTGATTGGATTCTGAAATTTGATAAATGATTATTTTGGGCATATTTTTTCTTAACGTGTTTAGCATGCTGCCTACATAAGTTTCAAATTAAGCTAACTTCGGATTAGTTATTCACTAAAACGATCGGATTCATGAGTCTTACACTTGTTACTCTTTTCTATTTCTCTTGAAGAATTCCTCTGCTTTCTATATAAATTCCGATAAGTTTCTCTCTTTGTTCTCACATCTCAGCTAAGTGACTAGAAGAATTCTCTGTCAAACGCCTAATGCTTCACATTTGATATAGCCAAATTTGGTCCATATATTGATAGTCTTAAGTAATTTATCATTTTAGCGTCATATATGATTCTGCGAACTTAGCTCCTATCCCATGTAATTATTTCATCCTGCTCTAAGTATTGGACCTTCACTTGGTGGTTTACTCAGCTCCTCACTAATCTTTGTCATCAACTCCATGCTTTGCTTCAACCTTTATCAAAACTTTGACTTTAAATTTGATCAGTGTTTCATGAATG
>JAJOOE010015210.1:0-12722 GCA_036250405.1 Solanum raphanifolium | reverse complement strand
AAAAATGTGCTTGATTGGCATCACCAAAGCCATGACATAAGATTTTATCCTACGATGTTGGAATATTATAAACGTATGTTATGATTTATTTATTTTTTAAAAAATGTTATAGCCAATGGGAGAGTAAATTTTCGACTATAAACTTTGTTAGAGCTTAGTTCATTAGTCATATTCTATGTTATTAGAAGGAGAAGGGAGTGATTAGTAGCATCAAATTGGATTTATTCGATTCAAGAAAGCTTGGAATATTAAAAAGTAAAAGGAGAACCAATAATATTTCATTCGGTTCATTTTATACGTCTTAGTTTAATTAAGAGTAAAGGGCCAAAACATATCTGAAGTATCTTGAGTTTTTGAGTTTTATAACTGAATTATAAGGTGTGTGAGTTTCATATCTGAATTATCATCAAATGTTTATGAAAAGATACCTCAACTATATATCAGTTGTTCACTTTTTCCTACTTAATATATCACCATAGTTCAGGTAGGAAAAGTGAACAACTGATAGTTGAGGTGTGTTTAGATAAACATTCAGTGATAGTTCAGGTAGAACACTCACAAACCTAATAATTCAAGTATAAAACTAAAAAAAAAAGAAGATACTTTAGGTGTGTTTTTGACTATTCACTCTTTTTTATTTAATATAACATTTAAGCATAATGTATAATAAAAACTTTTATATAAATAATTTATTTTGAACTCAACCTTTTTTTTAGAATTAAAAATTTATAATTCCACTCTAATTAAGAGCTTGTTTGGATTGACTTAAAAGTTGGTCAAACTTACTTTAAAGTTATTTTTAGCTTTTAGGAGTGTTTGATAAAATTAAAAATAACTTGAAATACGTTAAAAATAACTTAAGAAAAATTAAAAATTAAAAGCAAATACTTCCCTACTTTTTATTTTTAACTCAAAAGTTATTGAAATTTAACTTTTCAAAAATTATTTTTTTTAAGTTAAGCCAAACGAACTCTAAACCTCAGTCTCATAAAGTCATAAATAATGGCATTAGTGTCATCACCATAGGGGTGTGCATTCGGTTTTTTGGTTTGGTTTTACACTATTCGGTTTGGATTTTTGGTTTTTGGCTTTGTAAAAGTGTAACCCAATCCGATCCAAAATAAATTTGGTTTGATTTGGTTTTCCTTTATTCGGTTCGGCTTTTTTCGGTTTGGTTATTCGGTTATGTCAATAATTAATAACATATATAACCAAAGTAATAATATTTAATCCCTTAAATATACTTTCTAATATAAATCATAAGTAAAACTTAAAACACAATACTTATAAGTATACGTATTATAGATGTAATTCAAGCATAAAATATAAACGTAATCATCATGAAAGACAATAACCAAAAAGGGACAAAAGTGGTTAACTCCAACTTAATTCTAAACCTAAACATTAATTAATTAATTATATACATATATATATATAATTCGGTTTTTTGGTTTTTATTTTTTAAAATCCGAAACCAAACCAAAAAACCAAACAAAGTAATTTATTAATCCAAAACCAATCCGAAAAACCAAAAAACCAATCCAAAAAAAAAATTCGGTTTAATTTGGTTTGGTTATTCGGTTTAATCCGAATAGTGCACACCCCTACATCACCAACATTTCATAAGACTAAATATATAATGTATAATGATGTGGCAAAGCAAACAGCTAGCTTTTATGGCAGTCTGTTAGATATGATATGATTCTCCAATAATTTGTTAGCACACATAATATAATTATTAGTATTGTATAAAATGGTTTACTATATAGTATAATCCACGTCAATTTCATCTATGTATATTTAAACATTATATTTGAGGATGTAAATTTCGTGGTGATTACTTATTAGTGGTAGCTACTTTATATATTAATATAATAATTAGTGGTCCTTCCCATATTTGATTACGTGTATCATAGTATATTCTTAATTTTAATCATCATTTAAGATGGAAATTAATGCGGTTAATCTGTTTATCTACACTATCATTAATATATTAGGACTAGAAATCATCGTGGAAGAATATAATGTTAACAGCTAGAATATTTCTTTTAGGAAATAACATTGAAATTTTCTTCCAATAATCAAATCTTATAAGACTTAATAATCTTCTCTACAATTAATATTACATTACAAGTTCTTCGAAATTATGTAGAGTATCTACCACCACATACACTAGCTTCTAGAGAATATGAAATTAGCTACGAAAATTCGTTGATAATTTTCTATAACATTGTAATAAAAATATTTTTTAACAGTAATAAATATACACATTGATAAAGAGTTCTAAGATCTTTACCACGATTAGCTAATTGCTATTGGATCCAATGTCGATATAGGCTTTAGGAACATTTACAAATAGTGTTAATTAAAAATATATATTCAGCAACAATTAAACTATTACCGTTAATTAATTGCCGCTAAAGATCTATAGCTCTTAACTAATTGAATTTTCTTATAATTCCATCACAAATATGTCACTAAATGGGATTAGAATGAGATTTTTGTTATTTAGCTACGAAAGTTTATCCGTTGCTAGCAGAAGTCGACATATTTTGGCATAAGGATCGTAGGAAATGGGAGATAGAAGAGGCCCTTAGCAATCAATGGCTCTCTGATACCATGTGTAAAGTAATGTTTTTGCACTTTACGCTTTCTCGTGAGCCTTGAATATAATAAACAATCATACAAGGTTTAAGTCGTTAAAGACAACAAGTACTATAAGGACTCTTGTTGACTATCAAGTATAATTGTACAATGACTCTATTTATGTTCTAATGGTAGTGGTGGGATAGCTAGAGGCACTCTAAATACCACTTTCTTTTTAAATTAGAATATTTAGTTTGAGAATAAATTGAATCACTCTTTAATAAGTATAGATGAAAGTATGTTACCATAAGTGGATTTATTGGAACTCTCTATCGGAAAATTACGTTACATAAATAGAAGGTTGATTAAAATTACCTTTGACTTCTTAAATTGACTGATAATAAGTAGTTCTACCAAACACCAAATGATTTAAAAAAAATTAAACTAAGCGAGTGTTAAACTAATCGATTAGGAATTGTATTTTTTATATATATTTTGACAGGATCTTCTTGGTTGGAAAATTCAATGAAATAGACATAAATAGTACATTATATATATATGATATATCCAAGGAAGGATTTCACTAATACCTCAAACTTCCGTACTTAAATATTCAAACAAACCAAAAAAAATATTGAGTTAATTTGTTATGCAATGAAAATGAAAGCAGGGTCCATTAAGCAAATTATTCATTTAAAAAAATTGAGCGTGGACTCTGGTAAAGTTGGAACGACGTATTTGATACGAAAGATAAGAGATTATTAATTTTGAAATTAATTTTAAGAAAAGTTTATCCCATATTTGATTGGATAAAATTATGGAGTAACTTATTTCAGGATTGTATTTTTTTTTCAACTCATATTGAAAGTGGGTTAACAATCATGGAATAACTAATTATGAGATAATTTATTTCCTCAAAGTTTCCAAAATGTTCTTTTTGTTATAAAACGTAAATGAATGGGTTTTGTTTTTAATAGAAAAAATAATTAAAAATATAAGAAAACTAGAGTTTAATTTTCAGAAATTGAATTAAAATACTTTTAAAACAAATAATCATGAAAGTTTGTTTCATGCTTGAAAATAAGATAAATAATAAACTTTAATGTTATCGTTCTGACCATAAACATTTTTTCTCTACAATTTTACTTAATTTAATTGTGTTAGTGTTTTCCCACAATTCCTTTTTTTCTTTTGCAATTACAATTTTGGGTTGATACTATTTCAAAGAAAGTATTAGTTACACCCTTTTTTTTTTAAAAATGACTTACTTTTCATTTTAGTTTTTTTTTTCTTTTTTTGACATTACTTCAATTCCCACATTTCATGTAATATGTTTAAGTCCATAAAATTAAATGATATTTTGATATATTTAACAAAATTTTGATTTAGAATCATAAAATTGAAAAATCTTTTTTATTTTCTTAAATTTCGTATAAAGATGGACAATACTAATTGCCATAATTTCTTTAATCTAGAAACATAGACAGTTCTCGTGAATTACTTAGTCCAAACATGACATTTGTCTCTCTTTCAATGGATGACTATATTTTATGTTTTAGGATATAGTTGATATGTTCTAGATTCAATTTGACATATGACAATTTCAACATATTGTTGCTCCCAATTGGACACGCAAGTGTACGCGGTCGCACAAATAATATAGTGGCTCTTAAAAGAATCAGATTATCGAACTCAAAGAACTTGTCAATTAACTATTTTTACTAAATTATACTAATCTAATTATTTATTTAAGAGAGCCAAAAGAGAAGAATGCAAGAACAAAATAATAAAATTACTTACAATAGTTAGAAAATCACAGGGATGCAACATGTATTGAATTTCATGTATCATATTTTTGGCTTAGAACTAATTTTAGTTGTCAAGTTACTGGTTTATAGGGTTGATGTTATGATCCGGGTTATATGCCTCTCGTCGCCTACCTTAGTTAGCTATCTAACTACATCGTTGAGCGGAGATAAATAGACTAACTGACGAACATTTATATTTCATCCTATTTCGTAATCAAGCAAGGTGTTCGTCTGGGCGTCGCTCCTGAACACTAATCACCTCAATTTAATGGGTGGACCGAGCTCTCTATATTCTTTGGTCTATCTAACCTCTTCTCTCCCGATTTTAAGATTAGACAATATATTTATCTCATGGTGATCAAGCACAAAATACTAAAACAAGAATATAGAAATAACTTATAATGACAACCAAGATTTAATTCAACAAGCATTTAATAATCAACAATTCATTCGTAGCTACAGCCCCATAACTAGGGCTTTAGCTACTAATGTCTAAAAAAACAAGAAGAAGAAGAAAAAAAATCCTAAAAAGTATTGACAACTTTCTCTTCAAAAGTGCTCCTCCTTACTCTATATTTATTGTCCAATAATTATTTCTATGGACTATTTATATATGTAGAAAACCCTAAATAAAATAACTGGGACCAAAACAAACGAGAAAACCAAAACCAAAACTGAGTTGGAATTGTTGTACTTCTGTCGGCCGCCTTCAAGATTGTGCGCAACTCCTCAATTGGCCACTGCCTTCAGAATCTGCCACGTGGCTGGCAGCAATATTCTCCTTTCAAGTTTCCAATTGAATGTTCACTTTGCAGCATATAATTTTATATATTATTATATTCAATTTAATTCACTGTATACTTGATTTCCTTCTATAATCTTTCATCTTAAATTCGTTTTAGCTCCAAACTTCTTCAACTTTACATCAATTTACTCCTACAAATAAAATACACTATTCAGCACAATTCATAAAATTAATGCTCAAAAAGGACATATATAAATAATAAATGTGAGGTAAATAATGATTAAAAATATATTTTTTTGGCCTCACATCAACACCCCACACTTAAACTTTTGTTCGTCCTCAAGCAAACATTAAAGTTCATCTCATTGTGAGGCAAATAATGATTTTTGAGATGAACTTTAATGTTTGCTCGAGGATGAACAAAAGTTTAAGTGTGGGGTGTTGATGTGAGGCCAAAAATATATATTTTTAATCATTATTTGCCTCACATTTATTATTTATATATATCCTTTTTGAGCATTAATTTTATGGATTGTGCTGAATAGGGTATTTTATTTGTAGGAGTAAATTGACGTAAATTTGAAGAAGTTTGGAGCTAAAACGAATTAAAGATGAAAGATTATAGAAGAAAATCAAGCAGACAACTTAATGGATTAAATTGAATATAATAATATATAAAATTATATGCTGCAAAGTGCATATTCAATTGGAAACTTGAAAGGAGAATATTGCTGCCAGCCACATGGCAGATTCTGAAGGCTGTGGCCAATTGAGGAGCTGCGCACAATCTTGAAGGCGGCGGACAGAACGCGTACAACAATTCCAACTCAATTTTGGTTTTGGTTTCCTCGTTTTTTTTGTCTCAGTTATTTTATTTAGGGTTTTCTACATTTATAAATAGTCCATAAAAATAATTATTGGACAACGAATATAGAGTAAGGAGGAGGCACTTTTGAAGAGAAAATCATTGATACTTTTTAGGGTTCTTTTCTTCTTCTTGTTTTCTTAGACATTAGTACCTAAAACCCTAGTTTTGGAGCTGTAACTACGAATGAATTGTTGATTATTAAAGGCTTGTTGAATTAAATCTTGGTTGTCATTATAAGTTACTTCTATATTCTTGTTTTAATATTTTGTGCTTGATCACCATGAGATAAATATATTGTCTAATCTTAAAATCGGGAGAGGAGAGGTTAGTTAGACCAAAGAATATAGAGAGTTCAGTCCACCCATTAAATTGAGGTGATTAGTGTTCAGGAGTGACGCCCAGACGAACACCTTACTTGGCTACGAAATAGGATGAAATATAAATGCTCACCAGTTAGTCTATTTATCCCCGCTCAACGATGTAGTTAGATAATTAACTAGGGTAGGCGACGAGAGGTGTATAACCCGGATCATATCATCAACCCTATAAACCAGTAACTTGACAACTAAAATTAGTTCTAAGCCAAAAATATGATACATGAAATCCAATACATGCTACAACCCTGAGATTTTCCAACTATTGTAAGTAATTTTATTATTTTGTTCTTGCATTCTTCTCTTTTGGCTCTCTTAAATAAATAATTAGATCAATATAATTTAGTAAAAATAGTTAATTGACAAGTCCTTTGGGTTCGATAATCTGGTTCTTTTAAGAGCCACTATATTACTTGCGCGACCGCGTACACTTGCGTGTGCAATTGAGAGCAACAAGATTTCGATATAAATGTTTGCTAATTAACGTTATTTGATATAAATATATGTCATATGGTATTCTTTTATTATAGTTATTATCAATTGTTTGATTTATATGATAAGCTCCTTGATTGAATTTTGGGACTTGTTATCACGATAGAAATCATAATAATAAGAGTCACATCTCTTATAATTTAATTCAAATTTCGTTCTTAATCATATGATAATTAATTAAAATTGATGTTAGTGATCCTAGATTAATATGTACATGATGATTTTTATGCGATGAATATTAGTAGATTTCATTAATTAAATCACATACATATATAAATGATGCATATATAGAGATATGATTGATGTTCTTAATGATTACAATTATCATAAATTGTCAATGATATATTATCTTGAAGATCTGCATAGTAATTCATTGTACTTTGATATCGAATCATTATGAACCTATGGAAATGATTGAAAGGATATTATGTATGATTTTTTTTAGAATTAATGATTGATCGAGATTAAACCTGACAACTTTTGATAAAGAGTTTGAGCTCTATGTTATTTTTTTTTATAAATATAAACGACTAAATTAGAAAATGAATCAAAATATTTTATAAAAAACAAATAAACATAAACATAAACATAATTTCATGCTTGAAACCAAGATTTAAAAAAAAAGTTTTAATGTACTCATTCTGACCCTAAAGATTTTCTTCTATACATTTCTACTTCTCTTGTTTTAGTTATGTTACTTTCCCCCCACAATTTCTTTCTTTTTGTGCTAATGCCACTTTGAATTTGAGGAGATGTCTAATTGTGGTCAACTAGGTGTCACTCTAATTTATGTAACAATGAACAATGAATGATCGTGATCTCTTTAGTCTTTACGTATTTGTATCTATGTTGTTTAGATTATTTTTTTAAAATATTGAAGAGTGTCTGTTGAATTCTTTAAAAGTAGTGAATTTTTCTTTGAAGGATTCAAGATGAATGTGGCAAGTATTGTTGAGAGTAACTTTTGAAGGATTCAAGATGAATGTGGCAAGTATTGTTGAGAGTAACTTTTGAAGAATTCGACACGAATGCAACCATAGTTAAAAAAAGTTGAACAACATAATTTGTTATTGCCATATTGGATTTTTAAAAAAAAAATTTGTTTTAGTCAATGATCTATAAGAAGAGTGCTATAATCGAGGTGACATTAAGAAAAACGAAGCTGGAAGTCAAAGAAAGTCATGACACACAAAGGTGGAACAATAATTTAGCGCTTATGAATTTTGAATTGTACGTGATATTTTTAAGTTGAAAAGTTCTAAATTTATAATTCACACATATTTCAATAAATTTTTGACACATATCAGAATTGAACTAAAGTTACTGAATTCGATTGAACTCGTAACTGTAGCTCCACCCCTGATGACACATATGATCTTTTGGTGATATTATTACAAAAAGTTAGATATGATAAGGTTTAATGTGTTGAAATAAATAGTATAAGGTCAAAAGTGTATATGTGTTATTCTGTAGTTGCTTTGAGGAACAATAGCAGCTAAGCAAGTGTATACATATTGTTGGACCTCCATGTCCAATTGATCATTCTTCATCTAAAAAGCAGCTTTTTGGAATAATTCCATATGGTGTCAAAAGGAACATTAAACATGGGCAAAGATTACCTTAATCTTGCAAGTATGGGTGATTGATAGCACTTCCTCCGTTCCGATTTACTAGTTTATTTTGAGCTTTGCATGTTGGTCTCTTAAAAAAAAAAGATCGATCTGGTATTTTATCATAACATTTATAATTTTTTTTTTTAATATGTTAAAAGTGACAAATATAAGTGAAGATCTCCGCATTTATCCAAGTTGACATCACTTTACTAAAAAATTAGTATATATACACACATTATATTATATGTTGAATCCTTTTAACTTTGTCGTGTATTTAATAGCTTTTTAAAAATATATTTTAACTCTTTTAATGAAAATTCTAACTGTGCTACTTAGTTTGAGTTAATTAATAAATTATGAATTCGCAATTCGATATCCATAACAGTTTAAAAAATTTAACAAAATTTAACATACATCTATGATATATGCAAAAAAAATAAAAATTATCGAGTTAATTAAATCAATATCGAAACTATAAATGTGCGGCCCAACCCCTCTACAATAACCACCACATATCTAGTGTGATCACACAAGTAAGGTCCGAAGAGGGACTTCTGTGTACAGTAGATCTTACTCCTATTTTATGAAGGCAAAGAGGTTGAATTTGTAAGACTCGACTCATGTAAAACAATTTAAAGCGGGTTTGAAAAGAAAATACATTAGTGAAAAAGTCGTGTTGAAAATAATAGAGAAAAGAACAATAACATACTCAGTGTAGTCCCACAAAGTGAGGTTTGAGGAGGGTAAAACAATGACAACAACAAATAATATGATAATCAAAGTAAACTAGTCAATGCTCGACTATCTACTAACCTTTCTATCCTAATTTCCGATCTTCATATCTTCTTATCTATGCCCTGTGGTCATCTCCTCAGTAAGCTACATGTGTGTCATGTCATATTTTATCATCTATCACAATACCCCTACCTTTCCTTAGACCCTCCATATCCAGCCTCTCACAACTTCTCACTAAGACATCTTCTATTCATAGGCTCTGACTAGGGGTGTCAAATGAGCGGGTTGTGGAGATATTAAAATGGGTTGAAATTGAAATCGGGTTGGGTCTTAACCTATCCAAGTTTACTTTGGGCTCAAATGGGTTGGGTTCAAATGGGCTCAAAAAATGGGTTGGGTCTTGACCCACCCAATTTGACCCGATTAATCTCAATAATTTTAACATAGTGATATTTAACTTTTATAATCACAATTTGAATTTCCGCTCAAGTTTATTTTTATAAAAAAAGTAACAAATGGATAGATAAATCATAAAAGATGTTAAATAGATAATAATTCATACGTTTAATATAGGAACATATCTTAGTAAAAAGTTTTTAAACGGGTTGAAATTGGAGATTGAATTGGGCTCAATTGAGGATTCTCTTAAAACGGGTTAGGTTTGAATGAGTTGAGATTCAACCCAATTCAAATTATCTTGAGCCAAACCCTTAAAATTCTGGACAGGTTACCTATATTTGGGTTCATTGTTTACACCGCTAGCTCTGCCCATCTGATCAGTCTCACAATTTCCTCATCTTGCCCACCACGTAGGCTAGTACTCTCATCTTATCATGAATATTTTTGTTCATAATCATTTCTCTCCTAGTATTATCGCACATTCATCTAAGCATCCTCATTTCCGCTAGTTGCTCGCATCTTTTGAATGTACGAGTTCTTGATCGGCTAACACTTCACCCCAGATAACACAATTAATCTAACCATCACTTTATAAAACTAAGGCGAAATGGTCTGATGGACCCTTGTAGTTGTATGAATTTGTATTCTAGACCCTTCTACTTAATATTTTGCCAACTGAACCCTTATACTCAATTAAAATGAGATTTTTAAACCCTCTGACCATTGACCAAGCTTATGTGGCATTTATTTTGCTGACTCAATTATAGTGCGTGGTTTCACACTTAAAAAAGCGAGTGAAGGCAATGAATTTGCTTTAAAAATAATTAAATTAAAAAAAATAAAAGTTTTCAACCCCTCCCTCTTCTTCTCCCTTTTTTGAGAAAACAGTGCAGATCTCAGCATCCCTTGCGACGCCATTTTCATCTGTATCTTTAGCCATCCATTGAACCTCCGTTAATGATTAAGTGTTTTAGTGAGTTTTAGCGGTATCAATGGAAGTTTTAGATGTTGAACAAGAAGGTTGATTTTGCTCCGGTGGCTATAGGTCATCCATAGTGGTTATGTGATGATTTTGCTTCGGTGGTGATTTTAATCCGGTTTGAGATCTGGCGATTCTGTCCATAGATTTCTTTTTCTTTTTTGTATTGAGATCTGGGTTTGACTGTGAGTGGTCTTCTCCTTCGAGCTTCAAAAATCTGCCATAAGATCCAACATTAAGAAAACATTGTCTGTTCATTTTAGTTTTGAAATCTGGGTTTGAATTATGGCTTTCTGAGCTTGTCATTTTTCAAAGAAGACAAGAATTAGGAGAAAGGAGATCAATGAAAAAAATTCTTGTTTTTTATGTTGTATTTATTCTCTGTAGCCACTTTTTAGCTTGCCCAAATTATCTTTTCAATTTAAGTTCAAGGAAGAAGGAAAGTGATTCATCATTTGAGAGATTAATTTTGAATTTTCATTTTTTCTTTCGGTTTGGTGGTTGTGGGTTGAGGGAGGTGGAGGAAAAGTGAAGAGAAATAATTATTTTGTTTTATTTTTTAAATAGAAATCTTATAATTTTTGTCTTTTATTTGAGTGACATTTTTAGTTAATAATTTAAAAAATGTTAAGAAATAATTATGACATGGCTTTAACATATATGATGTGGATATGACATGTCATTTATGTTAGGGAGAGTGAGTTACACACATGGTTGGAGGGGGTCAAAAGTTTCATTTTAATTGAGTTTAAGGGTTCAGTTGACAAAGAGTTAAGTAGAAGAGTCTAGAATACAAACGGATACAAGTACAAGGGTCCACCAGACCATTTAGCCTAAAACTAATTACCTTTAAATTTTAGCATCATATTCTTATCGCACAAGATAAATATGATGCGAACTTCCATTTCATCCATCGCCCCCACTCTTTTTACAAAATTAAAGAGTCTTTGGATTTGATTGCATCTAAGAATTCCTTTGTTTGACCATTTTGGATGTAAGTGTATGACGTTAGAATATTTTGACTGGAATATATGTTTTCTTTTTTGTCAAGATTTGAAGCTTTGGCTAGCTTTGCACAATTCTTATTGGACACACTTTATTTGCATTTTTTTTTTTTTTTTGACTAAAATACTTCAATTGGGATTTGTCACAGAGCATCATCACTTGGTTCCTACTCCCACCATCCCCTTACTTTATTGATGAATTTCTAAACCAAAATCTTGCCTCTTTAAGAACTTAGATTTCATTACATTATATTTTCCACATTTAACTATTATTGTATAAAAAAAGAATGTTCACAATTTACATTACATGCCCTATTGTAGCTAGGCATTTTAGCACAAATTGAGAAGCCACTTAAAATGTATTCTCCAACTAAAATAAATTATTAAATTAAGTTGGTTCATTGTATTGTTTCTTTCAAAATTTTAGCTTAGAATTGAAACAATTCTAAAGCAAAAGATTTTTTGTTCTTTTCCTGTTGGAGATCAAAGACTTTTTATCCAATAGTAAGTGGCATCATCCATTATTTGACTTCTCCATTATTTATTTTTTCATTTAATTTAGAGGATTCTCAATAAAATAAAATAAAAGGCATGCAATCATAGTAGTGATATCAATGAGCTTGGGGTTCCATATTCTTTATGTAAGATTTGACTCGAGACTGATTGTAAATGCAACGTCCACAAGTTGCTAGAAATCTTATACGAGTCATTTGAACTTTTGTCCGTATTTTATGTTGATCTTTAATTTTTATTGTTCAGAATAAAACTTTTTATCATGGGTTTTATATTTTCGTATCATCATAATATACCACAAGTTATTGTTCCCTTAAAGAATTATGCTTGACGGGTACAAATTTGATGACAAAGAACAAAAATTAAAGATCAACTCATTTGAAGAACAAATCGTGCAATTAAATGTTCATCTTTTTCTTTACTCGTTTTGATGGTACTGTAAATCAAAACGACTCTTCTTCTTTCTCTCGCTTTATCCCTCTTTCTCTTTATCTCCCGGGGGGGGGGGGGGGGGGGGGGGGGGGGGGGGGGGGGGGGGGGGGGGGGGGGGGGGGGGGGGGGGGGGGGGGGGGGGGGGGGGGGGGGGGGGGGGGGGGGGGGGGGGGG
>JAJOOE010015209.1:0-19901 GCA_036250405.1 Solanum raphanifolium | reverse complement strand
TATTGAAATCATCTATTTTACTAGGATAATTTATTTTATTGTTGTTCAATCAATATTATTATTTGTGTAAGTCTTGGAAACTTGTTAAATTTCAATTTCGGGCATATATCCTGCCACCCTCCTCTCTCTAGCTAGATTAACTTAAGTTTAATTTTGTTTGATACAAATATTATTTGGAACATTCTGATCTATAAATCAATGCTTTTTGTAAATCTTTTTAATGAATATTTATGCAAAAAAATAAAAGGACATATTACTTAACTACACTCCTTTACTTACCTTAATATCCATTTATCCCTACTTATTTCAAAATTTTCAAAAATCCCTTATTTACCTATGTATCCCGCATGTATCCCGTGCACAACGCTATGTATCCCGCTATGTGGAATGTATCAAACGCTATGTATCCCGTGCACAACGCTATGTATCCCGTGCACAACGATATTTGTATCACACCTACTGTATCCCGTGCACAACGCTATGTATCCCGCTATGTGGAATGTATCAAACCTAATGTATCCCGTGCACAACGCTATGTATCCTGCAAACATCATTTTTAAGGGATTTTTGGTAAATAGAAAACTAGAAGGGATAGGATGTTATTTAGTACTTATAATATGTGGTTCCTATAATTTATACAAAATAAAATGCATACTCTTCTTAGATTGATTGAAAACTTCATTAATCCAAACAACTTATTAGGGTGAAAGCAAACTTAGGTCAATAAATATTTTTTGTTTAAGTTTCCTTTAGTGGAATGTAGATTTTATTAGGCAAAGTGTTGAAAAAAAGAAATTACTTCTGAGTGACTCGTGGTGTTGTTTCAATCATATGATTTAATATATGCTTATGCCAACGAAAAAAATGGCGGCATTGCATAAAATTAAATTATATTACTTTTTAAAAAAAAATTCCTTTCTTACTATTACAAAATCTATACTATATTAAAATACGAAAGTCCTTAAAAGCATAATCTATATTATATTACTTCGATGAGGGATCTATTTAAAGAAATATAATAGTAGAATGATTGAAGGTGGAAAATTTTCTGAACTTGTGCTTCTATAATTTATTTGGGAGAAAAAAATATTTATTATAATTATGAACAAGTATGATTTGTTCGAGGAGGTCACTCATGCAGTATTATCTCTTGCAAGTGGTTCGACAAAGTTTGTTACTGAAATTATTATATGCTTTGTAAAATATATGCCTGTAATATTTTTTTATTTTATTAAATGAAGAATTATGTTTTAATTATGAGGAATTGTTACGTAGTTAATCATTGAAAAACTTATGTGGGGTAATTCTTTCTCAGAGTCGTTGTCTCAACAAGATTGGAGGGCCTAAATTCAAACTTCACAAAAAAGCCTTCATTATTTTTTTTCTAATTGACATATATAAATGGAATAATATATGACTGTCTCTAGTATAAATGACCAAACGTATGACTTTCTCTAGTATGCATATACACATTTGTTGTTCAGAGATATGGATTTGAGGCATTGCCAACTGAATCCCTGTGCTAGCTAGTGTTAATTGATCTAGTTGTTCAGGTAAACTAAATTGTGCATCTTATTTTCCTTCCATGATACACCATGTGTAAAATAAGCTTAAGTAGAGGTACCATATATATTTCATACGTATTTTTTCAAATAAATTGTGCAGGATTACTTGTCTTTTTGAAAAGCATGAAAGGGGAAAATGTATAAATGTAGTTCCAATTCAATTCATTTCTGGCTTAAATATTTATTTTTTAAATCTAACTTCTATTTTAATTTTTATTTCATTTTTAGTATATTTTAGCTGAGAAAATTGAAAACGATAGAAAAATTGTTTTTTTTTTATTTTTTGATTTGCCGAGGAAAAAGAAAAAATCACAAAATATGTTCTTTGAATTTTCTTATATTTAATAGTTAGGTAGTATTTTATTTTTTTCGGTAAATTTATACCACTAAACAGTTTCTAGTGGCGTTTTCTTAAAAATAAAAATAAAAGCTCACAGATAAGTACAAGCAAGGGAGGCTAGATCATACCTTACCAAATCCTTATGAAGTATTTTATTGTTAATTACTCCCTTCGTCCATTTCTAGTTGTCATGTTCGGAAGTCAATTTGACTAATTTTTCAAAGTTAAATTAGATTACATTAATTTGATATATTAACAAAAAAAAATTAGATATTCAAAAACTATATGGAAAGTACTATAAATTGCAATATTTGTATATCAATATGATGAAAAAATATATGGTAAAATATTAGTCAAAGTTTTTATTGTTTGACTAAAAAAAAAATCATGACAACTAAAAGTGGACGTAAAGACTATTTTTTTTAAAAAAATAAAAAAGATTGAAAAACCTAGCCTATAAATTAAGACAGAAAAGACTTTACTCTTACAAAAAAAAAAAAGACATCGCCAGAGCCATTTTCTTTCCCTAAAACCTAGGAGAATAGGGCTATAAAAATTTCATTCTTTATATTTCAATTCCAGTTTCTAAATCTTAATTATTATTATTTTTGTTGAATATTTTCTTGTTTAAAAAAAGGTGAATCAACGGATAATACTTGTGCTAGATTAAAGATTCATCAATTTTTTCGATTTTTTTAAGTACGTTTTTATAGCGTTCATTTATGTGAATGAGTCAAATTTATTTAGTTTAGATTACTTGACATCAAATACTCTCATTTGATTTTAGTTTTTTTTTTTAAAATCACGATTGGTATTTTGATTGTGTGAATGGTTAAAAAAAATCAAAGTTGGAATTGAAATTTTACTATGAATAGTTTCTTCCGTAATTGTGCATGAAAAGTCCATTTTTAAAAATTAATTTGCATTGAATTTGAGTACTAGTTTTCAAATGGGAATTAATGGGTTCTTGAATCCTCATTCAATTGTACCTTTTAGGGGTTAACAAGAGAAAAGAGAAATATTTCTCTTGACCAATGATACAATAAATGAAAATCCTTTTATTTATTAAAAAAAAAATTGATTTATATTTAATAAGTTCATGTTTGGGTCCGCCCATCCATTTTTTGTAGTTCCTCTTGCTAAGATATGTTGCATATGCTTCCTTTGTATTGTTGACAATTATATATATGTTTGTTGATGCTTTGCCTCTCAATCATCTTAGCTTGCTTGCATTTTTTCTAAAGTTTTATTTTTCTCAGAACATTCATCACTAATTTCAATACTTACATCATTATATATATCAATGTTGATATCATTTTCTTGGTGAAAAAAGAGGAAATATATTAGTTAAATTCTAGCAAGATTATAGAATATGGGAGTTTATTATAAAAGTGACGGTTTGTACTCTAAAAGGTTATTTCTCTAAGAAGTTTTCAAGCTAATTAAGCAAAAAAAATCACCACTTATATATATATATATATATATGGCTTTTAGGTATGTACAAAGATGCAATTGGTTTTGGTATTATTCATTATGCAATGGTGAGTTTTAGGTTAGTAGCGTTTGATTGTGTACCTATAGGAAGTTTCTAGTCGGATTTATTTTATTCCTTGTGAAATGTACACAATCGCCACTACTATCTAAGGATTTCTAAGGAATGAAAAGATATGTTAAATTATATATAAAGTGGCTCAAACTAGGTAAAAGAATAAAATAGGGACCAATTTTGGTAGCATTATTATCGCAACTCATAGAGAGTAAATTTTCCTTTTCTTAATTTTCTATGTATTAAAGCATTGATTGTTGAATTATGACCAAAAGATAAAATGCATTGACTCTTGTATATCATAAGCTAAGGAGAGTTGATATTTTCCGAGAGAATATTGATAATGATGAAAAACGCTATCAAAGACACTTCATCCAATATTAAGTGTCAACGATCGTTCAATAGTAATATAACCCAACTAAGTGAGTTGGGGTCGAGTCCCAAGGGAGTGGTTCGTAATTGAGAATCAATAGGCAAGTAAGAATATGCTCAAGTCAATCATAGCTAAAAATATTTACGAATAAAAGAATGGTTTAAATTATAGGTGACACAAGTGTCAAATATCAGAGGGAGTTGGTTTCAATTATCAACTAAAACAACAAATAACACGAAAACACGAATATAGAGACGGGTTCTTGGGATGTGATTGGATTATGGGCTAAGATAGACAATCGGATAATTGCAATTAATAGTGAATAGTTGTAAATCAGTGAATAAGCTAGACTTTAATAGGAGTAAACTTTCTCTCGAACAATTTACCCCGAATCAAATTGGTTTCTCTCGAACACCAATAAGCAACAATTAAGAACAACCTTCGTTTTAGTCCATTCACTCTCTCGAACTGAATGTATGGAAAAGGGTTTAGGGTTCACTCTCTCGAACTGAATGTATGGAAAAAGGGTTTAAGGTTCACTCGCTCGAGCTGAACCCATGACAACCCAATACCTACAGACCATTGATTCAGAAATTTTATTTTTAAAACATCTCTCTCGAGCAAGCCAAAAACACGAAGTTAGGATTGTATTTGCAACTACAACCCATTAATTTCAACCACAATTACTGAATGAAATCACTTTTAAACAACATTTACAATATCAATTAACAATACCCAGCAGCTAAATCAACCCATAATCACATCCCAAGAATTGGGGTTTTAGCTAGACATCATAAAAAGGTAAAAATCGTTACCAAGTTGTGTTTTCATCAACTGGGTAGGATTGATATTGTCTTTACAAAGGTCTAAGATGAAGAATCTTCAACACCCACTTTCTATTTCTTAGAAATGGAAATCTTCAAATCTTCAAAGCTAAGAAAATATTGTCTCCAAACTCAGTTCTCAACTCTCAAACTTGAAAACTGAATAATAATGAAAACTACTGAATGTTAGATACTAAACTAAGAATTTAAAAACATATTTATAGTCGCCCAAAAATGTGTTGTGAAGGACCATTTGGTGCAGTAAGTTGTGATCGCCGATCCACTCGACTATCCGCCCTTTGGTCAATTCCATCGCCTTTTTGCTTTGGCCTTCAGCATCTTAAGGTTTTGTACTTTGGGCGATATGGCACTACATCGTGGAATCATTCGGCGACTTGCCGACCGCTCCGTTCGACCGCCGACTTGATTTTCTCCTTCAGGGCTCGGAACATTGGAACATTAGGCGAGATATCAGCCAATCGGCGATTCGCCCAATGGATTATGCGATCCTCAAGCTTTCTTTTCTTCGTCCTTTCAGCCGTCTTGTTCCTTTTTGCTCATTAGTGTCCATGCTTTGTTCCTCAATCCAAATGCGTGAAATTCAAGGGTTTACATCAGTTATTGGCACAAAAATATGCATTTGGGGACACTAAATCTATTAAAATAAAGCTCTTAATGAGTTCAAATCGTGGACTCATCAAATATTCCAAGTAACTATTTTTTATTCGAAATTATAGGGATTTTATATTGACCTTTTGGCTCATTGTAAATTGTAAGTAGCAAATGTTGAAGATAATTTTTTTATCCAAACAGTGTTTATATCAATTCAATAAAAACAAAAGAAGAAGTCTTCAATACAATACAGATTCTCACCTTACATCAACATTTCACCATGATAAATTGATATAATTTAGCCAACAAAATTCACTAAACTTCCTTAATCGTTGATGACAGGTTAACGAAAATATTCCAGTCTTTGGAACTTGGATTATATCAATCATCTCTCCAATCCATTCTAGTCAAAACTACGAACATGGAATGTCATCCTTCCATCATAATGAAAAAGTAGAAACTCACCCCCTTTAAAATGCTGCTTCTTTTGAAATTTCTTCCAACATGCACCTTGGAAGAATGTCCCATTTTCATAATCTCGTAGTTTCAAGTTCCAATTCTTTCCACAAGGCCCTTTTAGCAAGGCCTTTTCAGCTGCTTCTTCTGTCATATGCTTCACAAAGTCAGCTGAAATTCTCTACAAGAAGGGGGAAAATGACGTTTTTGAGTTAGTGTTCCGATCGTCATTTATCAACATAATATTTTTTTTGCATGTTCAATGTGATAAAACAATTAGCATACATGGGCAGAGTACGATAGGGATATTATAACAGTAAATACTATTTTTCATTGGAGTATTATTGTAACACCTCTCTATTTGAAAAGAACTAGAAAGAGCTAGAGTTAGAAAGAGTCATTTTTGGAAAGAATCAAAATCTAGAAAATTGGTCAAGTTATGTTAAGATTGAGTTTTGGTCAATTTCAAATGACCATAACTCCTAGCTCATGATGAATTAGGTGTGTTTACAGATACCGTCGGAAAGATCTTTGAATTATATTTCCAACGCCGCCGAGTTTGTGCGATTCCGAGTTTGTATGAGTGAGATATGACCATTGGAAGTTGGACTGTTTGAATAAGGAAAGTCCAATCCGGATTTTTGAGGGGTATTGTGGTCTTTTCACCCCCCCCCCCCCAATGACTTAATTTCGTTTTTTGGTAATGAGTTGGGGTCTAAACTGAAGTTAGTCAGTTTACGCTTTTGAAATTTGAGTTAGCGTTTTGAGAGAAGAGAAAAGAAGATGAGAAAGGAAAAGAGAAGGCAAGGAATCGTCAAGTTCTCGAAGCTAAGGTCGTGGATTTCATCAAGGGGCGATCCCTACGAGGTATGTGAGATCACATAGCATTGGGTTAATTCACCCACACGCCAATCATGATTCAATTCAGTGAAGTTATGTAGTTTTGAAAGCAAATATTGTGAGTTCTTGATGATAATTCGTTTGAAATCTTGTAGGTTTTTGTTGTTGAAGTTTCTTGAGTTTGATTCATGATTTTAGGTGTATTTAGTTGATTCTAAGTGTTTGGGGAAATAACCAAGTGAAACTAGAGGGTTTAGAGTTGAAAAACGAAGAAGACAAGTCGGAATTCACCTGGGCAAGGGCCTGGGGCGCCGCCCCAGCTAGAGCGCCCCAACAAGGGCTTTGAAGTTTGACCTCTGCGGCACCGCGCTAGCCTGAGCGCCCCAAGTTAGTCTCTGAAATTTCAAGGTTGGTGCCCCGCACCTCTCAAAGTGCCAGGGACGCCAGTTCTTCCATCTTTTCTCACTTCTTTCCGTACTAGTTCCTTAGCAACGTACCTATGTTTTCCCGTCGATTTCTATACTCTAAGGTATGTCTAAACATCATGAAATCATCCATAAACATGATATCATGAACCTTGAATCCATAATTCAATTCAAGGAAAGTTAAGAGTCAAGTCAAGAGAAGTTCATAAAGTTTTTCAAAAGTCTTTTACAAACGCTTTAACTTTGTTTTAAGGCTTAAGCTTTGAGTTGAGTAAAGAGTGAGAGTAAAGTTCATTTCTTCAAAGATTATATGGGAACTAAGTATTCTCAAGAGTTAAAATGTTTTCACATTTGAGCAAGAAAGGAAACACCGATTTCCAAGAGAGCCTTTGGGCTAGTTTTTGAGTAATTATCTCAAACCAACGAAAGAGTTTTGTTTTTAAAACATATGAGCTGAGTATATTTTGGGTGTAGTATTGAACACCGATATGGGGACGCAAGTTCATAATAACTCAAGTCTCCATAAACCATGTAGTCATCATGGGTAGCAAGGATCATAATTTTTAAATGATTCCTTAGTGCTTTTTAGCAGACTAGTGGATCCGCTTAGTTGAGGCGTTCTATATGACGGCAAAATATAGGACAGTTCTGGATTTATTATATGAGTAAACTGAGTTGCTATTGTATTTCTTTAATACATTGAGTTGTCATCTACTGTTTTAAATACTTTGTATAAACTGCACCTTTATTGTTGTTTTTACTTTGCATTTGAGTTGAGTATTCATGAGTTGAGTAAAGCCAAGGTAAGTGTTCCTTTCAGATTCCTTTCAAGCTTATGTTATGTTTAGTGTTCCCCTCGCATACTCGTACATTCAATGTACTGATGCCATTAAGCCTGCATTATTTTATGATGCAGACACAGGTAACCAGGATCATCATCCAGCGTCTCGTTGATCCAGTTGAGCACTCAGAGTCAGTTGGTGAGCCTCTTTGCTATCAGGAGGACTCATTTTATCATTTGATTTAGTACTTTAATTTTTAGGATGATCGGGGGTCTTATCTCGACATCCTTCTTTGTTTTAGAGGCTTCATAGACGAGTAGTTATAGTTCTTTAGTCTTTCTGTTTTCAGTTGTATACGTTAAGACTTGAGTTGCCATTTTGGCTAAGCTTTATATATTTTTAAGTTATTGCATGAGTTATATTTTGAGACTATCTCTTATGTTTAAGTCTTCCGTTGAGTAAGTAAGTCAGGCCAAGGGTTCGCTTGGAGCCAGTAATGGTTCTCGAGTGCCAGTCCCCCCCGTAGGCTCGGAGTGTGACAAACTTGGTATCAGAGAACAGAGTTCAAGAGTCCTAGTGAGTCTATGAAGCTGTGTCTGTAGAGTCCTAGTTATCGGTATGAAGCACGCCACATCTATAATTAGGAGGCTGCAACATTTAGGAAATTATTTCACTTCTTTCATACTCATTTCGTGCGATAGAGTTCATCTCTATAAAGTCTCTTTCTAATTCGTGCTTACGCGTGTCTTTCAGTTAATCATGCCTCCAGGAAGAGTTGTCAGAGGTCGTCCTGCTAGGCGTAACCAATGAGTAAGACCAAACGAACATGAAAGACCATATAGATAAGATTTGCAGATCTTAAATTAATATTAGTCAGAGTTTACTCTTAATGAGCTCCTCTGATGCTTGTTTGATCGTACTTATGAATTACACATGCAAATATCTTTGTTGATGGATAGAGTTGAAACTTAAATCGTGAAAAGTCAACTAAATTTTAATTAACGGTTGAAAGGGTGAAACTTGAACTCAATTAATTAGATCAATAATACTACAATGAATACTAGTATTTACTGCTATAATATCTCTATCGTACTTTGCCCATGTATGCTAATTGTTTTCTCGCATTGGACATGCGAAAAATATATTATGTTTTCCTATCTTGTAGAGAATTCCAGCAAACTTTGTGAAGCATATGACAGAAGAAGTAGCTGAAACAGTCTTGCTAAAAGGGCCTTGTGGAAAGAATTGAAACTTGAAACTGCGAGAGGATGAAAATGGGACATTCTTCCATGGTGCAGATTGGAAGAAATTTCAAAAGAAGCAGCATTTTGAAGGTGGTGAGTTTCTACGTTTTCATTATGATGGAAGGATGACATTCCATGTTCGTATTTTCGACAAGAATGGATTGGAGAGATGATTGATATAATCCAAGTTCCAAAGACAGGAATATTTTCGTTTACCTGTCATCAACGATTAAGGAAGTTTAGTGAATTTTGTTGGCTAAATTATATGAATTTATAATTGTTAAATGTTGAAGTAAGGTGAGAATCTGTATTGAAGACTTCTTCTTTTGTTTTTATTGAATTGATATAAGCACTATTTGGATTAAAAAAATTATCTTCAACATTTGCTACTTACAATTTACAATGAGCCAAAAGGTCAATATAAAAGCCCTATATTTTCGAATAAAAAATAGTTACTTGGAATATTCTCTCGGAAAATATCAACTCTCCTTAACTTATGATATACAAGAGTCAATGCATTTTATCTTTTGGTCATAATTCAACAATCAATGCCTTAATTATGAAAAAATAAGAAAAGGAAAACTTACTCTCTCTATGAGTTGCGGTAATAATGCTACCAAAATTGATCCCTATTTTATTCTTTTACCTAGTTTGAGCCACTTTATATATAATTTAACATTTCTTTTCATTCCTTAGACAATCTTTAGATAGTAGTGGCAATTGTGTACATTTCACAAGGAATAAAACAAATCAGACTAGAAACTTCCTATAGGTACACAATCAAACGCTACCAATCCAAAACTTATCATTGCATAATGAGTAATACCAAAACCAATTTCATCTTTGTACATACCTAAAAGCCAAAAATACAATTTTATATATATATATATATATATATATAAAATTAATTAAAAGTGGAAAGCTTCTAACCTCAAAGTTGGATTGTCATTTTACATTCATCTAACTACTATTTATATTTTTAATGTACAAAATGTAAAAAGATATTTTAATAACTAATTAGATAATCAATTTTAAAGTATTTATATAATCTTTAAACTATGTAATAAAGATGTAATGGAAGAAAAAAAATCACTCAAATGAATGAAATAACTTGCGGTAATTTATTAAGTGAAAGTCTAAGCATTTTAAAACAACTTCTCTTATTTAGTTCTTTGATTTGATTCTGCCTGCTAACTACCTGAACATTAAAAGCCTACTTGATCTCACTTGTCAGACTGTGGCAGATACGATCAAAGGAAAGACTCCAAAGAAGATCCGCGAGACCTTAACATTACACTTGTCATTATTTGCACACTATTTACTTTATGACACATACCTACTTTATGACACACATACCAAACTATACACTATTCTTTTTACCTTATCTACGTACTTATTTGATTACTTTACAACTTTGCAACTATTTTGTATTATTTTACTTACATAATTTTTTCCTTTCTTATCTTTTTGTCTGTCTTCTTCTTCTTGTTTTCTTCTTCTGAGGTTAGGAGGGAAAATGCCTGGACATTTGAGTGAAACCAATGTTTTCATATTTTGGCCCATCATATATATATAAACAAATAAATTTGTCCCATCATATGAAAACATTGGCTTCACTCAAATGCCTATGCATTCTCCTTTCTAACCTCCTCTTCTTCCTTAGGTGTGCAGTCATTCTTAATGTTAAAGGTCTTGCAGATCTCCTCTGTAATCTTCCCTTTGATCATATCTGCCACAGTCTGACAAGTAAGAAGATCAAGCAGACTCTTAATGTTCAGGTAGCTAGCAACCAAAATCAGATCAACAAATTAAATTTAAAAAAATTGTTTTAAAATGCTTGGACTTTCAGCTAGTAAATTACCATAAGTTATTTCATTTACTTGAGTGATTCTTTATCTTTTGTTACATCTTTGTTACATAATATAAAGCAATAAAGTACATATTTGTAACACCTCGAAAATTTTTAAGCTAAGACCCAAGTCATTCTTCATTGTGAGTAGGATTTTACCGAGAAATTTAAATTTTTTTAAGTGTCAAGGTCACTAGATGTAGCACCTTGAGTTCTAAAAAGAACTAAAGAGAATTCATTCAAGTCAATCCTAGGTTCTTTTAAGTTTTGGGTCAACTTCAAATGACCATAACTTTATGTACAAGATGAGTTAGGAGACCCATAAGATATCAAATGAAAGATCTCCGAGTTCTCTTTCCAACGCCACCGAGTTTGCTAAATTTCTTGTTCGGATGAGAGAGATATGCCCGTTTGAGTTCAGCCTGTCCACTTAAGAAAAGTTACCCAAATTAATGAGGGGTATTTTGGTCTTGTCCTTACCCCACTAGCCTAGCTTACTTTTTTAACCTTTTAGGGGACTAAAATGATTGGAATCAGTTTTAGTTATCCCTAAATTATGCTTAGGGTTTTTAGAGGAGTTCAAGAAGAGGAAAAAAGGAGAAAAGGAAGAGCGATCAAGATTCTTGCAATTTTCGAGGGGTTTTCGCCAAGGATCCGATCCTAAGAGGTATGTAAGTTTTCATAGTGTTGGGCTCGTTCACCCACACGCCAATCATGAATTCCTTTTTCGAATTTCATTCACAAGATTGAGTATATTTGAGTTCTTGATGAGTTTTTTTGAAGTTTGTGATTAATTCTTTAAATATGAGATTTCGTGGAGTTCTTGCGATGAGACTCTTGAGTTTGAGTATTGCTCATGAGTGAATAAGAGCATATTTTGTTGTAGTTATGTTGGGTCTAAGAATCCAAAAGAGTTTGAGGGGAATCGTTCGATTCTAGAGAAGTTAGACACGAAATTGAAGCAAGAAAAATCATCAGAAAACTGAGCAGGGGGTGGGGCGTTGCGCCACTCAGTGCGCCCCAAAACATATTTTGTAGTTTAGGGGTTGGTGCCAGGGTCACCTGCTCCCGTCTTTATTCCATTGTTTGACCCGTCTGAGTTCCTTTAAGGTGTACATTTACTCCTTCTGATTCTAACTACTCTAAACTACTTTTAATCATCACGAGATCCTTCATATCATGAATCATAACTCTTGAATTTATAATTCAAATTCAAGAAAGAGTTAAGAGTAGAGTTCAAGAAAGTCTTTGAGTTCAATTGTGAATCCCTTAAGATCGACTATCTATTTGAGCTAAGTTTTGAGGAAGTAAGTATGAGATTGAGAAGAGTTGTACCCATGACTTCTATATTTTCATTGAGACCCTTGAGTCGATTTGTTCATGTCCATAATTCCGCATGAACTCCATAATTTTAGTATCTTTGAGAGGAGTAGTATCCTCAAGTTCTAAGTCTTGATCATTGAGTTCCTAATCATTTTGAGATTATATTCCTAATCATGGGACTAGTACATGTTACCCATGAAGGTCTTTGAGCTGAGTTGTTCATGCCCGTAATTTTGCATGAACCCCCTGAGTCGAGCATTCTTGAGATGAGTAGTATCATTGAGTCCTTGAGTTCTGGAGTTGTTGAGTTCCAAGTATTTGAGTTCTATATATGGTTATTGAAAATCTTGAATTGAGTCGTTTACGTCCATAATTCGGCATGAACCCTATTTTGAGAAGTCTTTTACAATTATTTATAATTTGTTTTTAGACTTGAGTAAATGAGGATGAGGAGAGTCAAGTTTCATTTTTCAAAATGATATATGGGAACTAAGTATTCCCAAAAAGTAAATGTTTTTACATTTAAGAAGAGAGGAAACACCGATTTCCAAAAAAGTTCATGAGGAGTATTTTTTAGTATAATCTTTTTTAAGAGAAACCTTTTGAGTAATAATCTCAAAGTTGAGGATGAGGAAATGTTTTTTAAACATATGAGCATGAGCTATATTATTGGGAGTAGTATTGAGCACCGATATGGGAAAGAGTTCAAACAACTTGCAGCCCCCATAAATCATGTATGCCAACGTAGGTAGAAAGGCTCATACTTTTTAGATGATTCCTTATTGCTTTTAAGCATAGCTTAGTGGATCCACTTAGTTGAGGATTTCTATACCTGTCAAGGTATTAGACAGTTCTGGCAACGTGGGCGAGACGTTGTATCATCACATAACTCATAGTGATGGTTGTCGGTTAGAGAATCTCCCAAATAAGAGTTATTATTGTATTTTTACATACAAATTAGTTATTATTGTATTTTTACGTACAAATTAGTTATTATTATATTTTTACATACAATTGAGTTGCTATTATTGTTTTACATTTTTTCATATATTTCATCTTTTATTATTGCTTTATCCTTTAGTATCCAGAGTTGAGTATATTTTTATTGAGTTGAGCCCTATTTCTCTAAGTTGAGTTGAACTATGTTTCACCG
The DNA here is from genome assembly GCA_036250405.1 of Solanum raphanifolium. Taxonomy (NCBI): domain Eukaryota; kingdom Viridiplantae; phylum Streptophyta; class Magnoliopsida; order Solanales; family Solanaceae; genus Solanum; species Solanum raphanifolium. The sequence continues at coordinate 6,569 of JAJOOE010015209.1, read as the reverse complement.
AGTTGAGTATCTTATTATTGAGCCTTATTTCTCTGAGTTGAGTTGAGTGAGTTGAGAAGAGGTAAGTATGATTCTTTTCCATCAGTTCAAGCTTATGTTTATGCTTTAGAATTCCCCTTACATGCTTCTACATTTCATTTACTGACGCCATCTGGCCTGCATCTTTTATAAGCAGATACAAGTATTCAAGGTCATCAACAGAAGCTTCGTTGATACCACTTGCAGTTCCAGTCAGCTTTGGTAAGCCTTCTTATATTTCGGAGGACTTCACCTTTACCTTACAGTTAGTAGTTTTGAGATGTATCTTCTTTGAGTTGTTTTTACAAACTTTGAGTTTATCTATTGAGTATTGTTCAGACTATTTTAAAGTTGAGTATTTGAGTTTATTAAATTTAATTTAGTTCTAAGCTTATGTATGCTTGAGTTAGTCTTCCGCTTGTACGAAGTCAAGATGAGGGCTCGCTTGCGGACCAGTAATAGTTCTCAAGTGTCGGCCACGTCTAGGGTGTAGGCTCGATGTCACGCCCCGAGCCTACACCCCGGACGTGGATGTAACTTGAGGACCATTGTTGGCCCCAAGCGAACCCTTGGCCTGGCTTAACTCTTAGCGGAAGACTTTACTCAATATAAATATACTTCACAAGTAAACTGAAAGCTCAAGCATAATTGAGAATGTGTTATAAATAAACATTCACTAGCCAAAGTGGCAACTCAAGTCTCAAGCATAACTGAAATGGAAAGCAAAGACTCATGAACTAACATCAACTAACTGTCTATGAAGTCTCTAACAACTGAGATGGACGTCGGGACAAGACCCACAACATCCTAATGAACTAACTGATAAAACAATAAAAGGGATCCTCTGAAAGCAAAGAGGCTCACCACAAGACTTTGAATGCTCAACTAGATCAACAAAGTGCTGGGTGTTGATCCTGGTTACTTGTATCTTCATCATAAACATGATGCAGCCAAATGACATCAGTACATTGAATGTATGAGCATGCGAGGGGAATTCTATAACAAGACATAAGTTTGAAAGGAACTGAAAGAACATACCTGGCTCAACTCAGCTCACTTAACTCATTTCAATATAAAGCAATAATATGAATGCAATATAAAGAAAAGCTTTTAAAACATGGATAACAACTCTGTGTATTTAGAAATACAATAGTAACTCAGTCTGTATGCAAAGATACAATATAAACTTTTTATGTATATAAGAATACAAAATATAATTGTGGGAGTTTCTCTAAACGACAACCATCACTTAAGAGTTATGTGATGATACAACGTTTTGCCTCACGCTTCTAGGGTCGTCCTATACCTTGCCAAGGGTATAGAACCTAACTACTAAGTGGATCCACTAGTCTATGTTAAAAAACACTAAGGAATCATCTAAAAAGTATGAGTCTTTCCTACTCATGATGGCTACATGGTTTATGAGGGTTGTGAGCTGTCTGAACTCTACCCCATATCGGTGCTCAATACTACTCCCAAAATATTACTAGCTCATATGTTTAAAAACATAACTTCTTTCTGTGGTTTGATATTATTGCTCAAAACCTTAGCTCAAAGGCTCTCTTGGAAATCAAAGTTTCCTCTCTTGCTTAATGGTGAAAGCATTTACTTTTTATTGAAAAACTAGCTCAAAGGCTATGTTGGTAATCGGTGTTTCCTTTCTTGTTTAAATGTGAAAATATTTACCCTTTGGAAATACATAGTCCCCATATACTCTTTTTGAAGAAATGAACTTCACTCTTTACTCTTTACTCAACTCAAAACTCAAGTCTTAAAACAAGTTTAAAGCAATTGCTAAAGACTTTTGAAAATGACTCTAGGAACTCTCTATACTTGGCTCTTAACTTGCCTTGAATTTGAATATATGGATTCAAGGTTATAATTCATGTTTACGGATGATTTATAGATGTTTAGAATCAATAGGAGGTGTTAGTACACTTTAGAAGGACTCAAACGGGCTAAACGATGAAAAATGGATAGGGGTAGACAACTTAGGCATTCCTAGCGCGGGGCTCCAGCCCCTAAGTTACTGAGGCTCATTTCTGGCGCACTGCTGGCGCGTCGCCCAAGCCTCCCTAGCGCATCAGAGGAGCGCCGCGCCAGCTTTTCTCCTGACGAACTTTTCAACACATTTTTTTTATCTTAATTCGATTTAATTAGATTATTTTTCTCAATTTCCCTTTAGATTGATATACCCAATACATGTACACAAGAATCTAACTCAAAACAACTCTTTAAATCGATGCAATGATCTGAAGAACTCCTCAATCTCAGCCCAATTCAAGAACGAAAGAAAATTCAAGAACACACATCAAGAACATTAAACTTTCAATCTTTTTAAGACGAATTCATGATGAAATAAACATGTTGGGTGTGTGGGTGAACAAACACAACATTATGTGAACTCACATACCTCGTAGGATTGAATCCTTGGTGAAATCTGAAATCAAAATCGCAAGAACTTGACGAATCTTGAACTTTTCTTCTCCTTTCTATCTTGAGTTCTTTCTCCAAAAAACCTAGCGTGATTTGGTAAATGCGTAAACTGAACTAACTCAGTTAAGACCCCAATTAAACTTCTAAAAATGAAACAAATCAATTGGGTATGGAAAAGACCATAATACCCTTCTAAAATCTGGTTTTGACTTTCCTTTTCTAGACGGCCCGACTTCAAATGGGCATATCTCCCTCATACGAACTCGAAATTAAGCAAACTCGGTGGATTTGGAAAGATAATTCAAATATCGTTCCTACGGTATCTTGTAGAACACCTAAATCATCCTTTTATAGGAGTTATGGTCGTTTGAAGTTGACCCAAAAACTCATACTTAACATAACTTGCCAAATTTCAGATTTTTCATTCTTTCCATGGTTCTTTCTAAATTTAGCTCTTTCAAATACCGGGGTGTTACACTCGGGTTGTGACAATATCTCTCTCTATACATATAATTGAATTAAAAGATTAAGAGTATTTGAATTTGAAAATAAATTAGATTTTTTAAAAGAAGGAAAAAAACCATCAGTTTAAACTTTAAAAACAAAATCCACATTAGAAGAGTTCTAAATAATTCTTTCTATTTCATAAATTTATCATTTTCATATATTAAAAAATATTACTCCCTCCGTTTCACAAAGAATGATCTAGTTTGACTTGGCACGGAGTTTAAGAAAATAAAGAAGACTTTTGAATCATGTGGTCCTAAATTAAAGTTATGTCAAATGTACAAAATTGTCCTTTAATCTTGTGACCTTAAACAAGCCACGTGAAAAGCTTAAATTAATGTGTTACCAAAAATAGAAAGAGGTAATTCTTTTTTAAACAAACTAAATAGGAAAGGCGGTCATTCTTTTTTAAATGGAGTATATATATATATATTTGTGTGTGTGTGTGTAACGACCTAATTCCGTCATTATGGAAAAGCTAACGGGGAAAATTTTGGTAGTATCTTGAAATTTCCCAACCTAGTATAGATGTGGACGAAATCAGAGTCAGTGAGGTCTAGGGAAACCTGGTAACAAATGGGAGATCTACTTATCATTTTGATCACATGAATAGATAGCTAAGACGTTAAGGAACCCGTACGACTTTACAGAATTGAATTTGGATAAATAAAACTCCTGGAATTGATCTTAGTGTGAACGGGTATTTTCTGAGTATTGAAGGTGTGTTGTGAAATGGAGGTATTGGAATTATTAAAATTGCTCACTGTTCTGTGCAAGCCGCTATAACGGGATTTCTGCCGCCAGGGCGGGGCTACTATAGCGGGGTGAGACTGTTGTGCGGGACAGACGCGATTTAAAGTTGGAAATAAACCCTAAAAACGTCTTTATTCTACACCATTCTTGAGTTCTTGACCATTTTTCACCATTTTTTAGGCTAAAGGTAAGGTTTTAACTCCCCGAATCCATTTTTTGATCCGTATAATGTAGTTTCTTGGGTAATTATCACTGGGAAAGGTTTTGATCTGAATTTAATGGTGAAAAAAACCCTAATCTGGGTATGGGGATCAAGGTTTGACCTAGCATTGATATTATTGATTATGATCCGGGTAATTAGGCCTTGTTTATTGATCCTTGCGTTAATTGTATGTTTTTAGACCACGAACAAGCGGGAAGAATCCGGAAAGGGAAGATTTAAGTGCCTTAGGGGATTCAAGCTTGGATTCAAGGTAGGTGATGGTTGTGATCTAATGTTGGTGTGATATATGCTTGTAATTGCTCATTATAATGCATGTATGTATGCAAATGTTGCATTATTGATCACTCTAATCGTAAATGAGAATAATTGAATAATTGTATGCCATGAATCACCTCTTGTTGTATGATTTTGAGATTATACATTGTGATTGTGATTGTGGTTTTTTGAATGGATCGGTTGCCACGTTCTGGCATAAACATGGAATCGGTTGCCACATTCCGACATAACCATATGATCGATTGCCACGTTTCAGCATAAACATTAGATCGGGTACCACGTTTCGATATGCTAACAGTTTGAATGTGGGTGTCAATAACGACGGTCTAGGTCGTGACAAAGTTGGTAACAGAGCCCTAGGTTCGTTGATCTCATTATTTTGCAGAACGGTACAATGACGTCCGTACTTTTCTTCTAGAGGCTATAGGACTTTAGGGAAAACTCACTTTTTTCTACTCCTTCGTGCTATGACTTGAATCCAATTAGTATCTTGGTGATACAAATTGGTATCTTTCCTCCTTCACTCTATGGTCCGAACTAGAGCAACAAAAGTGGTAACACCATCACTAGCAAGAAAGGATGTGTATAGACTACCAAAAGTTGAATAGGGTCATATTCAGAACAAGTATCCATTGCCTCAGATAGATAACCTTGTCAACCAATTACAAGGTTCATCGATTTTCTCTAAGGTTGATTTAAGGTCTGGTTACCATCAATTAAAGATTGAGGCGGTTAAGAATTGGGTTAGACCAAGTTCTATGATTGAAATTAGCAGTTTTGTGGGGCTCGCTAGATACTATTGTCACTTGTGGTATGAGTTGAGTCCAATTGGTATCTCTACGAAGTGAACTAGACGCCATAGTCCCGGCTGAAGAGACACAAGCAAGTTAATTGAAACTGAGAAGGTTCTAATTGGTATCTGGCCTTAGGGGTTGTATAAGGCATAGATGATCAATAACAGTCATCTATGAAATGAACTAATTAAAGAATTTGGACTTATCTACAAGTTGTAACTGCTTGAGTGTCATGAAACTTGTTGTGAAAAGAAAGTCATCACGAAATTAGGTGCAAGGGTCTAGATAAACTATGATGTGGTTCGTAAATGAGAAATCTGGACGTGCATTGCGACCAACTGATAACCATGTGCGAGTCTGGGTATATCATGAGGATATGTGTGTGGCAGTGTTGAAACGATGTAAAAAGATTCTAAAGTGCGTACTTCATTGGGTCGACCAGGGGTAGACAATGATTTTTTTAGCTAAAGGGATTTTCTTAAATGCTTAGTTATAGCCGGGGAATCTAAGGGAAATATAGAAAAGAGATGAACCCCAAAAATTGTTGGCAGGGGTTCTGTTTCCGTCAGGGCCACTGGGGCGGATTTTCCCCGCCACGGCGAAACCGCCAATGCGGGATTTTTCCCGCTAGAGCGGGACAGGGCGAGACAGAATCTCATCCTGTCTCCCATATTTTCCCCTAGTCACAATTATGGACCCCGAATCGTACCCAAACTAACCCCCACGATCTAGATCAGTGTTCAGCAATCGATTATAAGTTATAAGGTGTGTTAAAATTTTAGAGAACTTGGGCATATGAGGAGGAAATCAGCAAGGCCGTGGAGGCCGGGAAAATGGTAATGCAGGTAGAGGAGTAGTGTATCCAGGCAAGGAGGTTGCCCGTCAAGACGACATGGATCAGTTATATACTTTTTCGGGCAAGACCGAGTTTGAGGTGTGATGTCGTGGTCACCAGTGCTACTCTTGTATGTGCTCGGATGGCTATTGTTTTGTGTGATCTGGGTTCTACTTAATCGTACGTGTCAATTCAATTGCCTTGGGATTTGATGTGGTTTGTGATATACTTAATGCCCCATTCATGTTTTTACTCCAATTGAAGAGTCAGTCATAGTTACCCTTGTATGTCGTGTTTTTCCTGTTATGTTTATGGATTTTCAGACTTGGGTTGATTTGGTTGCTGGATATGACTGACTTGATATAATCTTAGGCATGACTTGGTTGTCTCCCTATTATACCGGGCTTAATTGTAATACTAAGTCGGTAACTCTAGAGATCTCCGGTAGGGAAAGATTAGAGTAGGAAGGGGTGTACAAGCCTAAGCTAGCTAAGATTATATCTTTTATTTAGGATAGGAAACTGGTAGGGCAGGGTTGTTTGGCTTATTTGGTTCATGTTCGGGGTGTTGAGGTTGAGTCTTTGTCACGACCCGGGAGCACCCCCTAGTCGTAACCGGCGTACTCGACCTCGAAGAGGTCTAATACAAGCCTCTTAGCATTCATTCATCGCATAACACTAAAAACATAATGAATTTAAAACTTTCTTTACCAAGAAAACATTTAATT
>JAJOOE010015208.1:0-15478 GCA_036250405.1 Solanum raphanifolium | reverse complement strand
CTTAAGGAGTCATCTAAAAAGTATGATCATTTACTACCCATGATGGCTACATGGTTTATGGAGACTTGAGTTAATATGAACTCGCATCCCCATATCGGTGCTCAATACTACTCCCAAAATATACTTAGCTCATATGTTTTTAAAATAAACTTCTTTCTTTGGTTTGAGATAATTACTCAAAAGTTAGCTTAAAAGCTCTCTTGGAATCGGTGTTCTCTTTTCTTGCTCAAATGAAAAAATAACATTTATAAACTCTTTGGGAATACTTAGTTCCCTTATAGCTTTTTGAGAAATGAACTCAACTCTTTACTCTTTGCTTAACTTGAAACTTAAGTCTTAAAACAAAGTTAAAACGTTTGCAAAAAACTTTTGGAAAACTTTATGAACTTCTCTTACCTTGACTCTTGATTTCTCTTGACTTGACTCTTAACTTTCCTTGAATTGAATTTATGGATTCAAGGATCGTGATTTGTGATAGGAAAGATCTCATGATGTTTAGGAATGAATTTAGATAGCTAAACATGAGAAAATACCAAAATATCAATATTTGAGGATGGGTCCGCGACGCGGAGAGACATTTAAAATTTAGTTTCGAAAATGACTTTTGAGGCAGAACTCTCCGTGACAGTTCCGCGATGCATAGCGATTTTTCCCAGTTCTGGTGACCAGCTCCGCGACGCGCCACCACTACCCAGATTTGTCCGATGAAATTTCTTCTTCGTTTTCCAGCCCCAACTCACCCAAATTCGGTTCTTTTTCCCAAATTCTTTTTAGATACAGATACCCAGCAAATGTACCTAGTAACCTAACTCAACTCACTAAATAACTGGACATGACGATCTTAGAAACTTCTCAATTTCAGCCCAACTCAAGAACAATATCACAAAACATCAACTTTCAAACTCTTTTAGGACGAATTCACGCTGAAATAACATGTTTGGCGCGTGGGTGAACGAACCCAACGCTATGAGAGACTCACATACCTTGTAGGATCAAATCCTTGAAGAAATCCGCAATCAATTCCTTACGAAGACGACGAATCTTGCTTTTTCCTTTTCTCTTTTCTCTTGCGTTCCTTCTCCAAAAGCCCTAACTCTATTTTTCAAAAGCGTAAACTGAATCCTATCAGTTTAGACCCTAAAAATATTACAAAAACCGAATTAATTAAGTTGGGTAAGGAAAAGACCAAACTACCGTTAAAAAAATCTGGTTTGACTTTCCTTATTCCAACAACCCAACTTCCAAAGGACATAACTTACTCATACAAACTCGGAATCGCACAAACTTGGTGGCGTTGGAAGATCGTTCCAAGAGATTTCCAACCATATTTGGAAGTACACCTAACTCATCCTGAGCTGGGAGGTATGGCCATTTGAAGTTGACCAAAACCCACTTTTCCTAACTTAAACAATTTTCCAGATTTTTCTTTATTCCCAAAAATGACTATTTCCAGTTCTAATCTTCTTGTTAGCTATTTCAAATTGCGAGATGTTACATAAACTCCCCAAGAAAATTAAAGTATAATATTTTAACATTTGATATTATTGCTTATATCTAAGTTGTAAAGTGTTATTGTTTTCAATACATTTGTATGTTTTACTTTACAGTTATCCAATTTTCAATCTTTCTCCGAGTTGTTTTTCTGTTATGTATGTTCACGCTAACTAATGTTTCATTCAGCTATTTTACATAGAGTATATTCCATGTACTGATGCAATTTTGTGCTATATCTTTTAATGATGTAGATACATGTATTCAAGATCGACAACATGCGCTTCGTTGGGATCCTCTCAATAAGCTTTTGGTGAGACCTCATGGCTTTCAAAGGGCTCCAATTCAGTTATTTATTTCTTTATTCAGTAGACATTCTAGTTTATTATTCATGTGCCTGTGGGTCTTATCCCAATACCTAACTTAGTTCAGTAGAGGCTTCATAGACAAGTTAGTGAGTTAGTTACATATTGATCTTGAGATGTTTTAAACATTATTATTATGATGATTCATACTTATAATTTAGATATTTCATAAAGCATGTTCATATGTGAATGTTTATAACTTTAAAATCTTCCGCATAATTGTTTAGTCTTCCGTTTTGTAGCAAGTTAGGCCAAGGGTTCGCTTGACCAATAATAGTTTCCAAGTGTCAGTCACGCCAAGGGTATAGGCTTGAGGTATGACAATTAAGTTCTTATGACTAATTTGATTTATCATAAAGTAGCTATGACAGAGGTTGGCAACTTAGTACAAAAAAAGAGCTTCTTTTCTCAGGTCGTTTTAGGCTGCAACAAATAAGGTGCTTTAGAATATATTTCATCCAACAAATTCGTAAATAATTATTTCATCGGCTTGCTTACGTTTTTTGCTTTACTACTGTTTTAAATAAAAGTAAAAATAAAAGCTAATTCCCAGTCCAAATCCACTATCATGACAAAATCTTTGTATAAATTAAGTTATATGGACAAAAACCATAGTGAACTAAATTTTAAGCATGAATCCTTCTAATCTAACCCTAGATTTCTTTGACTAATTTTGGAATGTAATATTTAAGAGATTCTTTTGAGCCTGAAGTTCCCGCAACAACTTAAATTCATGCTAATTTTTGGCGAATTTAAAAGGACAAAAATTGATGAAATTACACTTAAGGAATAAGTCAAACATTTTTCCAAAAAGTAAATGACCATTTATTTGATAAGAATCTATTGGAGATGTTAGAACTAGAAAATATTTTCAAAGTATAGTAACATATAAAAACATCAAAAACATCTGTCTTCTAAATTTTTTGCAACACAATGGAATTTGAAGCCTCTCATCGACACCAAAAGAGGATCAAGCACGTTAGTGCTCCATTTTCTACTTCTTCAATTCATGATCCGACCTTTACAATGGTTGTTCTACCAATAGAGCTCATCACTGAAATCCTCTTAAGGCTTCCGGTGAAACCTCTCTTGAGATTTAGGTCTGTATCAAAATCCTGGCTTGGTTTAATCTCTAGCCGTAAATTTGTCAACACCCATCTCAATATATCTGCTAATAACAAGGCCTTTCATAGGCTTATTTTGGGGTTTGATCCACCTGAAAACAATCTTAAGGACTGTTCCCTTGACTCTTTACTTTATGACCATGTTACTAGGGCAATTGACTTGGATTATCCTCCCGAAAAATCCTATGAATCTATTAAGGTTGTGGGTTCCATCAATGGGGTTGTTTGCATTGCCATTGAGCAAAAAGACTTGTTTCTCTGGAATCCATCAATCCGAAAGCTCAAGAAAATGCCTAGTTCTAGAACTGGTTCCTTTTACATGTATGGTTTTGGATACGATGAGCTTCACGATGATTATAAGGTAGTGGATATCACCCTAAATGTGGGCGATGACAATTCATGTTATAATGTGGGGAAAATTTATAGTCTGAATAATAATTCTTGGAAACATTTGGATGATTTACACATTGGCATGCCATTCAATAACTCAGGTATGCTTGTAAATGGGAAGCTTCATTGGGCTATTACTAATAAGTTTTCTGGTTATTATAATGATTGTGTCATCCTTGTGGTTGACTTGGCTGATGGGAGATGGGAAGAAATGGAGAACCCTTGCTACGGAGAAGGAAATTTTGATTTTACCCCGTACGTTGGTGTATTAGGAAATGACCTTTGTATGATTTGTCATCCTCTAATGATTCGTGCAGATGTGTGGGTTATGAAGAAGTACGGGGTTAAAGAGTCTTGGACAAAAATGTTTAACATCAAGTATGTGGGGTATAATTTATTTGGTCCACACTTTTGCTTGTCAAGTGAAGGTGAAATTTTGTTTAAGATTGGATCAATTTTCGTAATTTACAACCCAAATGATGACTCAATGAGATTTCCAAAGGTTTCCAATTGTGGTCACCTTGTCGACGCAAAGCTTTACATTGAAAGCCTTGTTTGGCCGTTTGTTGCGGAACATACCAGGAATGCAACAACACCAAAGGCAACAAAATCTTAGACGACGAAAATCGTGTGATAAATAATTAGTAAGAATTCTTTATACAATTTTCTCAAGAGCTATTAATTTTATTTTCTTTCTCATTTGCATAACAATAGGACACTACATATCAAAAACATCTTTGAATCATATATGCTTGAAGATCTTTTTAGTTCTTTTTTTTTGCTTCATCAAACTTCTTTGCAAGAACAAATATTTTGGTTGTAGTGCTTGGTGTCTTAATTTTCAAGCTAATTGCACGCAACATTGTTTCATTAGGACTATATTCTATTTGTTTAACTTATTTGGTCATTCAAAGCTGAAATGTCTTTCACATTGTCAATATCCAATGGTTCGTTGCAAGGATAGAGTATCTTAGGTTACTGGTTCGAGCCTCTTGTCAAGCGAACTAACTCTAGCATTTTAGTGGGGATGGGTAGAATGACAGACCTATCATCCATGATTTTAAAGGTTGTGGTTGTCCAAAAGACCACCTATATCCGGATTTCTCGATCATAAAAAACAATATGAAAAAGGGAAAAAGTCTAAAGGTCTTATAAGAAATGTCCTTGCGTGTTAGACTTACTGAGTTAATTACCCAATTTTTTCGTAACTCAAAATGTTGTATTTGGATCAGTGTGTGATTTATTCTAACTCTTTTGGTATTTACATTGACTATGTATACCACTTGAAGTTGCATTTCCTTGTTCCATCTAGAGATCAGATAAGTTAACTAATATATATTTGAATGGAAGCAATTTTGACAAGTCTCAAATTTAGTTGGTGCTTGTAGTATCTAACCAAAATGAGTTTTGCTACATGTTAAATATAGATCATGCACAGGGCACTTTGGGTACTTTTTTCTTGATAAAGTAAATAGTGTTTTGTTAATGCTAATGTTATGTACTTTTGAACTTTCAGGAAGTGAATGCTGATGGTTGGAACAACACATCTATTCCCTGCTGACTGCACGGGTAGGAATGATGAAGGATGGGGTTTCTCTATGTTTAGTGTTCATTGTGATGTAGAAACATTTTTTCTTTACATGCAAAACATGATTTACATATGCTCGTTGATTGCATATTACAGTTTGTTGGTACCTTTTGAATCTTGGTTGAGAAAAACTGTGTCAACTGAAATTTCCATTACAAGGGTTAATACTGTTATTTAAGAGCTATCCAATGTTCATATTTACAACAACTACATAGTTAGAGAATCATTGTTATCTGATATGCTTGAAATGAGAAAACTTTTTCTCTTAATGAGTTTTATAAAGAAATTTATTCTATGTTTTCTTTCAAATAACTTCCATTAATTGTCGTGTAATATTGGAAAATGATTCTGCTTAGAAAAAATCTAGATCACACAACACATATGCTTTATGGCAAAGTTTATACCTTTGAAACAACAGGTTTGTGGGGTGCTTCGGGAAGTGTTAGATTATTTCTTGTGTCTGTTACTAAAATTTTCTTGGTGTGATGAAAGTATACCAAGTTTAATGACTTACGACTGCGCTAATTTCATTGTGGTGCACTATTTTTTTTCACTCTTTCAGTGGACCCTGTAAAATATCGCAATTTGGAATAGCTAGGAAGAAGCTAGGAATTTGAAAGTCATTTTTGGAAAGAATGAAAATCTGGAAATTTACTTAAGTTAGGAAAAAGGTGAGTTTTTAGTCAACTTCAAACAGACATAACTCCTAGCTCACGATAATTTAGGTGTACTTATAGGTATGGTTGGAAAGCTCTTGGAGCGATCTTTCCAACGCCGCCAAGATTGCGCAAATCCGAGTTTGTATGAGTGAGATACACCCATTGGAAGTTGAGCTGTTCAAATAAGGAAATGTCCAATACGGATTTTTGAAGGGTATTTCAGTCTTTTCCTTATCCAATTAATTAAATTTGTTTTAGTGAATTAATTAAGGGTCTAAACTGAACTTGGTCAGTTTTACTCTTTTGGAAAAGAGTTAGGGTTTTAGAGAAGAAGAAAGAAGAGGATGAAAAGAGAAGGAGAAAAAGAGAAGGAGAAGCAAGGAAATCGTCAAGTTCGTCGAGTTTAGCTTGTGGATTTCGTCGGGGGTGATCCCTAAAAGGTAAGTGAGATCGCATAGCATTGGGTTAGTTCACTCACGCGCCAATCATGATTAAATTTCAGTGAAGTTATTAGATTTGAAAGTAAATCCTTGAGTTGTTGATAAATTTTCGTTTGAATTCTTGTGGGTTGTGTTGATTGGAGTTTCTTGTGATTGATTCACATTTTTAGGTTTGATTTTGAGTAGAATCTGATGTACTTTGATCATATAATCGATTCTAAGCTTTTGGGGAAAGAACCCATGGAGTTTAGGGGGTTTAGAGCGGGAAACGAAGAAGAAAATTTCGTCCATCAAAATTTAGAGGTGCCTCCCCGTCGCAGAGCTGGTCCCCAGTTTTGGGAAAAGTCGTTTCGCATCGCAGAGTGATCACGGACCGTTCTGCCTCAAAAGTTGTTTTCGAAACCAAAAATTAAATATGTCTCTGCGTCGCGGACCCACCCTCAAATATTGATTTTTGGACTTTTCTCATGTTTAACCATCTAAAATCATTCTTAAACATTATGAGATTTTTCCAATCACAAATCAAAATCCTTGGATCCATAATTCAATTCAAGGACCAGTTAAGAGTCAAGTCAAGAGCAGTTAAGATAAAAGTCAAGAGAAGTTCTTAGAGTTTTCCAAAAGTCTTTTCCAAATGTTTTAACTTTGTTTTAAGACTTAAAGTTCAAGTTGAGTAAAGAGTAAAGAGTAGAGTTTGAAGTCCATTTCTTCAAAAGTATATGGGGACTATGTATTCCCAAAGGGTTTAAAATGTTTTCACATTTAAACAAGAAAGGAAACCTCGATTTCCAAAGGGCCTTCGGGCTAGTTTTCATAAAAGAGTAATCGCTTTCTAAATGAAGCAAGAGGGGAAACTTTGATTTTCAAGATAGCCTTTGAGCTAAGTTTTTGAGCACTAATCTCAAATCACAGAAGAAGTATATTTTTAAACATAAAGAGCTAGTATCATATTTTGGGAGTAGTATTGAGCACCGATATGGAGGAGCGTTTAGAGAACCCACAACCCCCATAAACCATGTAGCCATCATGGGTAGAAAATGGTCATACTTTTAGATGAACCCTTAGTGCTTTTTAGCATAGACTAGTGGATCCACTTAGTGAGTTAGGTCATATACCCCAGGCAAGGTATAGGATCGTCCTTGGCAGCGTGAGGTAAAGTGCTGTATCATCCCTATAGTTCTTAAGTGATGGTTGTCGGTTAGAGAAACTCCCACAATAGTATTTTGTATTTTTATATACATCAATTTATTTTTATTTTTACATACATCTCAGAGTTATATGTATCTTTGCATACACACAGAGTTGACATCATGTTTTAAACAATTTTTCTTTATATTGCACTTGTTTTTAAACTGCTTTATATTGAAATGAGTTCAGTTATGTTGAGTTGAGTTGAGCCAGGTAAGTTCTTCAGTTCCTTTCAGATTCTTTTCAAGCCTATGTTGTGTTTAGCATTCCAACTCGCATACTCATACATTCAATGTACTGATGCTAGTTGGCTTGCATCTTATTTTGATGCAGACACAGGTAACCAGGATCAGCATCCAACGCATCGTTAATCCAGTTGAGCTTCAGAGTTGTTGGTGAGCCTCCTTGCATTCTAGAGGATCCCCCTTTTTCATTACTTTATCATTTTAGTTCATTAGGATGTCGTGGGCCTGTCCCGACATCCATCTTAGTTGTTTTAGAGGCTTCATAGATAGTCAGTCAGATGTTAGTTCTTTCGTCATCATTTTGTTATTGGCTTATGTTTAGATTTGAGTTGCCGTTTTTGCTAAGTTAAATGTTTATTTTTAAAACATTATGATTTCAGTTTGAGACATGTTGAGTTATCTTGTATTTGGATTCTCTTTCTTATGTCTAAGTCTTCCACTGAGTAAGTAAGCTAGGCCAAGGGTTCGCTTGGGGACATCAATGGTTCTCTAGTGCCAGTCTCGCCCAGGGTGTAGGCTCGGGCCGTGACAGACCCCACTCTATGTTGCGTGTTTTTAGTAAAATGATTGTCAATTCATTTAGTGGAACACAAATGAGTAATTGTTTGGTTTATATTAGTTTTAGGTAATGAGATAGATTAACTTTCTAACTATGCAGTTACTGTAATATATGATTAGTTCTTAAAGTTGCAACTCGAGCCTTGTGTAAGTTACTATTGTGAGTAAACAGAGAGCAATAAGCCAAACATAAGAGCGTTGCACAAAATGCATCATGACCTTCATTCCTATCTCGCAACCAAAGTTATAGCAGTTGCATCATCCATCGGTGATGTGTTGGAAAGGGTAATAAAATTTCTATGTGGATAGGACATACCAACATCTTTTGCATATTTTCATATTCAATTTCAATTCATGCATGTAGGATCCTCCAGATCCGATTAGTTTTTGAAGAGTTCAGTCAAAATAACTTTAAAACATAGGTCCGAGATGAGAAACAAAATCCAAAACCATTTAGATTGAAAGACACCAATCACTATTGCCAAACCAATTATTCTAGAAAAATAACTCTTTCATAAAAATACTGCAAAAAGGGAAAATGACTAACAAGATCAAAATCAAGCAAAATTTCACCTTTACTTGACTTGGAAAGCAGTGAATACACCACATGACTTGCAATATCATGAGGAAATCTAATGGTATGAAGTTTGCCCAAGTCTCTTTGACCCCATTTTCCTTTGTAATCCACAAATCCGTGAAGGTTTTCCGATAACTACAAAAGCCAGAAAGATCACTTCCCAACACTCTGAGATTCAAACTAAAAATTTCTATTTCTATAGCAGGGTTGCTCCATCTTTCCTCACTTCTCATCGGCCAAATCAATTGAAACAATGTAGCTATTTTTATGAGAATGAGGACCTCCAACAGTACCCCAATAATATAGCTTCCCGTTAACCCACTTTAGCCGAATCAAAGTATAACATAACACCCTGGGAATCACCAACTTTAAACTATATATGTCACAACTATAATCACCCTCGGTCATATAAAAATACAAACAACCTTTTTAATCATCATGAAACATTATCATATTCAAAACCTAACCACAATGTAATTATGAAAGCAATAACTTTCTTGAACTTCCTAATAGATAGATTCCATAGAAGAAATTTTTTGGCACAGTCTCAATTCTCAAGATGAATCCTTTAAAGATGAACGCATTAAAGAAAAACTAAGTAATTACTTTAGAGTAAGAAATTTACATAGAAACCATGCCCTTCTCTAGCTCCAATAAGTTTAACTTGCAAGGATATTCCTTATACATATCTTTAATCCTCTTCCCCTTTTCTCCTTCGTATTGGTTTTTTAAGGATCAGGTAGAAGGCCCTTTGGCCAACTACTCGGGGATGATAGGTCTGCCCCTCTACCATTCCCCACTTAAGTGCTAGAGTTAGTTCGTTTGTCACAGGGCTCGAATTTGTAACCTAAGACATAAGTTCCTCAACCTTTGCAAATTTGGCTAAATTCACAATAAATTACCTTGGTATATGATGAATATTCCTTGATTCTTCAATTCAATGGCTCACAAAGGACACAACTCAACAATTGAACCACAATAAAATTCAATGCATATACATCAAATCTTGTCGTTGTTTCATACAAGGATTAACTTATTTCCTTGTTATAGCTCGGTAACACTGACTTGTGTCAAATTTTGAAAGAATCATGAAAGATAGTTGATTCCATAATGAGTAGGAAATACACTTGATTTGCTTTAAAAATGGTTTTCATCTCTCACATGGTGATACATAACTAGTGCACCTAATTAGATTAACTTTAATATTGTGGATGACCAGATAATAGAACATAATGTACTCTAAACATGATTAAAAAATCTACTATTGTAGGAACTATTCTTAATTGATATAACAATGATGACAAAATTTGTACACTTATCTACTTTAGAATAGATAGGGCCTCTTTAAACAAAGATCATCCCCATTATCTTTATCTACTACATTCGTGATTTTGACCCCTTCTCGGACTCATGATCAAAGTAGCTAAATTTACTTTCTGAGATGCTTTATCCTTGCCCGGAATCATCGGTTATGTCAATGTATTGACAATGTGATAGACATTTCAACCTTTGACATTTGACCAAATAATTAAAATAAAGAGAAAAGAGTCCTAAATAAACAATGGCTAGTGCAATTTAGCTTGATGATGAAGACACCAAGCACTGAAACTAAAGTTATTGTTCTTGCAAAGAAGTTTCATAAAGCAAAAAGGACCTAAAAAGATCTATAAACAGATATGGTTCAAAGATGTCTCTAATATAGGCATTGCCTTCTTGTTTTATACTTGAGAAAATAAACATAATGTAATAGCTCTGAAGAGAAATGCATAGAGAACTCTTACGAGTAATTTATCACACAATTGTTTTCATGTGAGATTGTGTAGTCTTTGATGTTGTTGCATTACTGGAGCACTCTTAAAAAATGTCAACGGATGCATGTCAGATCTTCCAAAGAAATATATTTTTGAAGATTTCGATGTAGTTCTTTGCCTCACCAAGATGATCACCGTTGGAAACCTTTGAAAGTACCATCGAGTCATTAATTGAATTGGAAATCATGAGAAGTGATCCAAACTTAAACAAAATTTAACCTTAAATAGACATGCAAACTGAAATCATAAGGATACTTAATGATAAATATCTTCGTCCAAAATTCTTTAATCTCATACTCCTTCATAACCCACATATATGCGTGACTCCTTGGATGATTACAAAACATAGAGTGGCCATTTCCCAACATATTGAGGCCCGACATGAAAATAAAATTTCCTTTTCCACATCAAGGTTTCTTCATTTCTCCCCATCTCCCATCGGCCAAGTCAACGAAAAAGATGTCCCACTTTTTATTACCAAAACGAATGTGTGGTAGAGATATCCCAATGAAGCTTCCCATTCACAAACAAACCCGACTTCATAAATGGTATCCCAATATGATAATCATCCAAACGACTCCAAGAATAGTTATTTAGACGATATATAATTTCCACATCAAAACATGAATTTTTATAAATCCTATATCAAATACTATGCATACCTTGTAATCATCATGAAACTCGTCATATATAAAACAATACATGAAAGACAAAAAAATTATAGCACTTGTATTTTTTCTCAGCTTCCTACTTAACGATTTCCATAAAAAGTCTTTGTTCTCACTAGCAAGACAAATTAAACCATTGGTAGAACCAACAAGCTCAATAGAGTGATTTTGAGATTTGTTCGAAGGACAAATCGAGTCAATTGTCCATTTGTAGAGTGCTAGAGTAATCTTGCTATGAATCACATGGTCATAAAGTAAATAACTAACAAAACAATCTTTAATATATTAAGGAGGATTAAGCCTTGACGTAAGCCTATGGTGGATGTAGCCCTTGTTATTAGTAGATATACTGAGATGGGACATAAAAAATTCAAGGCAAGAGATTAAACAAAGTCAGGATTTGTAAAAACACTTAAATTTCATAAGGGATTTTACTAGTAGTTTAAAGAGGATTTCATTGATGAGATCTGTTGGAAAAGCAGGTAATTCAAAGCTTGAATCTTGAACTTAAGTAGAAGAAAATGGAGCACTATTAGTGGGTTTGCTCTGCTTTGGTTGTCGATTGGAGGCTTATCTATGTTAGATTCTATTTCTGTTGCAAAAATTTGTGCTCATCGAGAAGACAATTAAGGTTTTTGATGTTTTTTCTGTGTAACTATCTCCAAAAAATATTTCCTCATTGTACAATCTCCAAAATATATCTTATATAATTTTTTCATTTTATTATATAATTTGATGTTTTTCAAATTTTTGGACACAATAACAATGTACGATTTTGGAGTTTTTGAGATTGTACAATTAGGAAAGCTAAACAAAAAGAAAAGGAAATAGAAACAAAATTAAGAATGGAGATAGAAAAATTAGAAACCCCAGATATAAGAATTGATAATGTTGATATAGATGAAAACTGCTCAGAACAAGGCTCAGATATAAGTGAAACGTATACAGAAATAATAGAAAGGATAGAAGAAACCGAAACAATTAACAATTCGATAGAAATAAATACGGAAGAAATAAAAAATAAAGCATGTACAAGTACATCAGAAGTAAAAAACCCAAAAACAATAATTCCTAATTACTATACAGTTAGTTATGAAGAATTTGACATATATGATAGTTTATGGAATAAAATATTAAACAAAAAATGGACACCATCCACAACATCCCGAACTAGTAGTTTCTTAGATTTAGATTGTGTAACGGATATAAACAAAACAATACAACTATGGGTAGGATATATATCAAAACAACTAATAGATAACAAAATTGGAATGACAGAAGTACCAGGATATATAGAAAGGACACTAATAGGAACAGTAAAATTATGGTTACAAAATTTAGCAGAAGAAAGTCTAAAAACATTAAGAAATACTAAGAAAATAGACGGAGAAATTGCGACTACACCAATTGATATATTAAATAAATATGAAATAGCTATAAGAAATGAATTTAGTAGTACAACTACAGAAGTAGAAGAACAGAATAAACAAAAACAGTTAAATCGAAATTTAATGTTAAAATTAGCAATATGTAATATGTGCTATATAGAAGAATATACATGCGTATTCAGAGAATACTATTATAAAGGAACTTATAGTACGGAAGAATCAAAAGAAATAAGAAGATTATATTTTACAAAATTACCAGAACCATTTAGTTCAAAAATAATAAAAGATTGGAATGAAACAGGATTACAAGATACTCTAGGAGCTAGGATAAGATATTTACAAAAATGGTACTCCGAAATATGTGAAAAATATAGAGAAGAAATAAAAATGGAAAAAACTATAATAAAAAAACTTAGCATGTTGTAAAGATAAGATAGCACCCCAATTCGGATGCAATGATAATTATTATAAAAAATATAGAAAACCAAGGAAATATAAAAAATACAAATCCCAATATAGGTATAAAAGACCAAGAAGAAGATATTATGTAAAAAATACTAAAGCAAAAAGACCTTTTAGACCAAAGAAAAAAATAACAGAATGTACGTGTTATAATTGTGGAAAACTAGGACATTTCGCTAAAGATTGTAAATTACCTAAGAATCCAAAGAAAAAACAAATATCTGAAATAATAATAAATGATGAAACATATACACAAATAGATTATATAGATTATGATCCAGAAAGTGATGATAGCATATATGAATTTGAGTCACTTGAGAATGAATTATCTGAAAATGAAATAGAAGAATATAACGATGACTGAAAAGGACGTACAAATAATAAATAAAGAAGAGTATATAAATGAGGAATCTACAGAACAAAAAGTAATATTTGATATTAATATATTTGAACAAATAAAAGGAAAAGAATTAGATCTCAGTGTAGAAAAAATATTTAAGATACCAATAATAAGAAATATATTTAAAAGACAAAAAGAGGAATACTATGTAGTAAGTGAAAAAGAACATATAATAGATTGTAAATATACCAAAGGAAAAGCAAGAATACCTATAATAAATAAAAGGATAATAAATAAAGAAATACAAGAAATTAAAGCTAGAGACCCAATAAAATACGTACACTTAGGCGGAACAGAGATATTAATAAAAGCTTATTTTAGAGAAGGAATAGATACACCAATAGAAATATATTTGGCAGATGACAGAATAATAGAACCAATAGAAAAAAGTATAATAAGTGCAGTAAAAGGAAATTTAATATACCAAAAATTCAAATTTATAATAAGTGCTAATTATTCAGTGGCAATAAACGATAGAAATATAGATAAATCATTAGTATTATATTGGAAGATGTCAGGAATAGAGCTAGCCCCAGGAAGTAAGATATTTACAGCAAGATGTAAAAATCTATATGTACTAACAACAAAACATAAGATAACAACAAAAAATAAGATAAATAAAATAAAGATAGAAAATCCTTTTGAACAAATCGTTACAGTAATAGATAATAATGATTACAGTTACAAAGAAATAGACATAGAAGAAGATCTAGAAATAGTAAGTGATAGGATAAGTACATCAAAAAGAATAAAAAACATAGATAAAAATGATGACACGTCTCAACTCTCAAGAAAATCAGTGGAATACCAAATGATAAAAGAAATTGAACCTTACCACTACTATATAACTGGAATAATAGAACAAAGAAAGCATATTATCATAATAAATACTGGACAGGAAGAAAATTATATACCTAGGGAACTAGTATCAGAAGAAGAAATAACCACTAAAGAACAAGTATGCCCGGAATTACCAAAAGAATTGTCATATATAGAAGAAACAACCCAAAAAGAAGTAATTATAGGAGGAATAATTATATTAATAAAATTTAAGATATACCAAGGAGATAATATAACATTAGGAATAAAATGGTTAGAAGAAATGAAGCCATATAACCTAGAAAATACACAATTAACTATAACTTATAAAAACAAAAGGGTCATAATAAAAAGAGCAATATGAAAATTTATATACTTGCGAAAATAATAGTAGAAAATTACTATAACAGATACTACACTCCAATGTTAGATACAGGAGCAGAAGCAAACATGTGTAAACATAATTGTCTACCAGACGAAAAATGGGAAAAACTAAAAACACCAATAGTAGTAACAAGATTTAATAATGAAGGAAGTATGATAACATATAAAGCAAAAAATATAAAATTACAGATATGGGATAAAATATTAACTATAGAAGATATATATAGTTACGAATTTATAAATAAAGATATGCTTTTAGGAATGCCGTTTTTAGAAAAACTATATCCCCATGTAATAACAAAAACACATTGGTGGTTTACCACACCATGCAAGCAAAAGATATGAGCAAAAAGAGTAAGTAATAAAAACAGAAAGTCTACACCATGGATTAAAGGGAGTGAAAAAATTACTCAAAAATTAGAAAATGTTAAGGAAAGTACCCACAATATAGAATTAATAATATTTTCAATAGATAAATTAAAAATAATCCAAGAAAAATTAGATATATTATATAGCGAAGACCCCTTAAAAGGATGGGAAAAACATAAAACAAAAGTAAAAATTGATCTAATTGATGAAAATAGTATAATAACCCAAAAACCATTGAAATATAATTTTGAAGATTTAAAAGAATTTAAAATGCATATAAAAGAATTATTAGAGAACAAATATATTCAAGAAAGCAATAGCAAACATACAAGTCCAGCATTCATAGTAAATAAACACAGCGAACAAAAAAGAGGTAAGAGTCGTATGGTCATTGACTACAGAAATCTAAATGCAAAAACAAAAACATATAATTATCCTATACCAAACAAAGTATTAAAAGTAAGGCAAATACAAGGATACAATTATTTCAGCAAATTTGATTGTAAATCAGGATTTTATCATCTAAAGTTAGAAGAAGAATCTAAAAAATTA